>JAOVYW010008412.1:0-10185 GCA_025775045.1 Hiodon tergisus
CGCTCCTAGCAGATTTTATTAATTATCGTGCTCAAAATATATATTTTACGATATGCCGGTAAAACATTATAACTATACATTTTTGGGCACACCCCATATACCAAGACCCAGGCCTGCAACCCTTAAAGCCCCCGCGTTAACCCAATGTCAATATTGCCAGTTTGTATTTTTGACCAAAATTCTTTAAATGTGAGAGGCGATCAATTCTTAAAGGGTTTATAGCAGAATAAATGAGATCAGTAGTCTATGTGGTGTAAGTAATCAGTACTATTCTCACAAATAGTATTTGGTGAAGGGGAAGAGGTTTGTAATGTTTTACATCCTTCCGTAGCAGTATTGACTGCTTATACGAGTTCAGAGAAAGAGTATATCTAAATCCTGATACTGGAAAGTTATTAATGGGGCAGTAATTAATCTTTAATAAATATATGTGCAAAGTTTTTTCACAGTTTGTTTGAAGAGGATGCCTTAATGTTATAACTCAGCAAGCATAGAGTCTCTCTCTGCTTTCTTTCTTCTAGATTTTTCTTCTGAATTTATTTCCTCATTTAATGGCCAAATTCCAGTTTACTTAACTGGATGAGTAGGAGATGACATTGATATACCTATCCTACCTAGAGGAAATTTCTAATCAATAGCAGATATATTTTTTTTGATAAAAAGGTATTCACAATTTTTTTTTCTGCTCAGTACGTTAACAAGGGAGGTTGTTTATCGTAAGAATACTCAAGGGTTTATATGTAGTGACTGTGCGGGAGCAAGAACAAGAGAAAATTTCGCTACAAATGTTGTATGTATGCCTATTGTACGATGCTTGGGTACTCTCTAGCCCCATGAAGTTGATTTTATTTGGAATATAATGCGTTTCAAGATTGTGTCCATTATACATCTGAAGCACTGGGAGAGTGAAGAGGCTTTTGGAATGGTCCTCTGGCGCAGCTGTACGAGGGCCCTTTCCGAGTCGACCCGCCTAAACTAAACTTTCCTCCACTTACACGCTTTTCAAAACACTAAAACACTCGCCGCCGAAGCCTCTCGCTGGGAGCAAATGCGTAACAATCTGTAAATTGTGGGATTCAAAAGGACCAAAAGTTTTACACTTCTGTCGCTTCTGAGCAAAGTCAGGTCTCTTGAGAATATTTCTACACAGAGAATAACAGCCGGAAACTGCCTTAGTGTTTTTGTTACAGAATATAAAAAAAACATGAAAAGCTGAGTTTTCTTTTCAGCTATGTGTTTTTTTTTTTTTGGGATCTCATAAAACTGTATTTGTAATTATGTCACTCTTAAGAGAATTAGTTCTTAAGAAAAATAAGTTTTGACTGATTTATCAGCTTGGCTTTTTTCACTGATGTTTAGTCCCCCTGGATAAGAGCATCTACTAAATGAGTAAAATGTATTATGCAAATGACCAGACTTCAGTTGGAAGTGTTTTTTTTTTCTCTTTCTATTAGCACTTTCTTGAGGATTTGCCATCCAAAAAGAAATAAACAACAACACCAACAACAAACAGTAAACTGATGAAAATAGTATTTAATACCTTGTTCGTTTTATTTCCATTCTGTGAAACAACATGACAGACTTACATAACTGTGACAGCACGGTGCCATAGTTTAGTGGCAAGGTGTTAAATTCCTTTGCTGCCACAATTCACACTCCCTACTCTCTGCACCCACTGGGAGAAATTATTGGCCATTAAGCAACAGTGCACCTGGGTGTAAACTCCTCTCAAGTTTAACCCCTGTGGGTACCAGTAAGTGTGGCCAAGCGCTGAATTAATCCACTTGCTGGATACTGTGCTTAGAGAAAAACTTTCCTGCAAATTTTTAAAACTCATTCCTAAGACATTACGCAAAGGTTTGGAGTTTCTCCTGTCACAATCCAGTAGTCTTGCACCAAGACTGAGATAAATAATTCCTTCACTTCAATTAAAATTAGAGTAAAAAAACTATTTTTCATAATAGGTTGCACTACCAATACTACGTACTACGTACACTACCCTTAATACAATGCTAAGAGCCTTTTTGATCCTGTAGTTTATCAGCGCTGACATTTCAACCAAAGGAACTAGGAATTCTCTGGCATTTAACTAATGTCTCTTGGTCATGGATCCCAGTAATTATTGTTTGATTTACTGTAGATGTTTAAATAACAGTGAGAGTTGGCATTTTGGTCTGGTTATTTATGAGAAAAAGCAGAAAAAGAGAAAAAGCACCTAACTGGGACCATTGTTGCGGTGTCATGAGGAAAACGTGCACCGTGCATCAGACAAGGAAAACTGTGGATACTCGTCTTTCATAATGCAGTTTGTTTTGTAGTATGAAAGTGCTGCAGGCTTGGGACAAATGCCTGATGAAATCAGATTTTACTTCTCAGAAACTTATTTCCTAAGTTTCGGTTAGGTACAGGCCCTGACTGTTTTTACAACACTGTGTAGCCAATCGAGATATTAGCCCCAAACCTGTGCCCCATCTATTTCATATTCTGATGGTCTCAACAGTCTCTATAAATCCCACCTTCCTGATTTCCTTTACTTTTAGGACCTCCAAAATCTACATTAACTTCATTATCAGCCTTATCATCATGTGGGAAATCTCAATCTGTTGGAACCCTGTTTTTTATATCTCAGACTAAAAGTGGACAATAAACCAGTAAAAGAAAGTAAAGAAAGGTATCACAAACCATTGTTTGTATTTTTATAACATTGTGAATATAGTCCATAATTCATCAGATTTTGTATTATTTTTTTCTTTCTTTATTTCACAGGAATTTTTATAAAAATTTCACAGGAATGCAGCAATTCATTTTATCAAGACAAAGAAGGGTTCAAATAATGAAAATATGTTTATAAACATGTTATATAGACACACACACGCACACACACACACACTAGTAACAGAACGTCGACAGGGAATCTCTGTATAAAAGGGGTCAGCCCATTCAGTCGGAAGATTGCTTACTGAGTGGACACAGACTTCCCTAACTGCTCGAAAATGCACACGCAGCTACTTGAGCCGAACAATGCCTGGATCCCTCTTTTCTCTTCCATGTCTCCAGACAGCCCAGAGGATGTCGCAGCTGCCCTATCAGGTGACTGGTGAAGCTTGCCACCCTCAACCTTGTGTTTTGGTTGTTGATTGGTTAGGGAGGACGTCCTCCCTTTGAGTATCATTTTACGTGTTTTGGCCAATAACAGATTAGCATGAAAAAAAATGAAGTACATTAAATTGATATAAGAGATCCTCCCCTAGGACGACAGCAGGAGCCCGTCCTCCTCTACCCCCCACCACCACTTAATTTAGCCTGCCCTTTCCCCTCTGCCTGTAGGTGTCGCTGTTGAAGCATTTTAAATCAGAATTTCAATAATGGATTTATTCCAAAGAAGAAATAAATTATTTTATAAATGATTCTGAGATTTGGTTTATTTCAGCCAGTTACTCTTTTTTATATTTTGATCTCCCTCTTGTCTCTCAAAAATAGAGGAGCAACCTCCTCTGCCTCTATGGACCAGCCTCCTCTGTTTGACATTGTTATCAGATCATCAACCAAAACTAATATTAGATAAAAGGGACCCCGAGTAAAAATAAAATAGTATCAACATTTTATTTATTAAAGAAAGTTATGCAACATCAATGCCCTTGTTTGAAAAAATCCCCTAGACTTAATTGGTAATGCCACCTTAACCAGCAATAATTGCAACCAAACACTTCTTGTAGTAATTGATCCATGGATAAATTTTGGCCCACCTCACCATGCAGAACTGTATTAACTCAGTTACATTTGTGGGTTTTCAAACTTGACCTGGTTGTCTCAGGTCCTGTCACTAAACTTTGACTAGGTCTTTCCAAAACTTGAATTCCTGGTTCTTTCACCATTCTTATTTAGCGTGTTATGTTGAACATTGACTTGCATGACCCAGCTACGCATCAGTGTCAGCTCATATTCTGGAATTCTGGTATAGAATTCTCTGATAGATCCACCTTGCTGTTCTGCCATAAATTTTTCCAAAAGTTTTTTCTGACAGTGGAGTCATTAACATAATTTTACACCTTCCTCTTGGAGCGCTAATGGCTGTACACTCCTGGGAAGATTCAATACAATCATAATCTTTCTCAATTTGGAAAATATGTCTCTGTGGTTTAGTGGCACCCCTAAGCCTTCGAAATGGCTTTATAATAAGTTCCTGACTGATAGTCATCAAAAACAGGAATTTCTTTTTATCATGGCATGATGGGAACCTGTCTGCTGACAAATTCACTCTGATTGTAAGGGCCAAAGATATATTTATAATGGGCAGGTCTAAATCAGACCTGATTGTTATCCAAAGTACTCAAACAGCTAATTAACACTTTAAACCTGAAGACTGCGTGTTTAATTACCTTCCACACCAAACACATTTAAGAAGTAGAAAGTTTGATTTATTTTTTCCTCTCAGACTCAGGCTCTTTGTACTACTATATCCCACAAAATTCAGTGTGAAAATCAAGGGGGAAAATACTTCTTCATTGTCCTAAATGACTTAGATCGCCGCTACCACTTCTACTACTAGTTCTAGATTTTCAACCCCATTCATGACCTTGCTATTACTCTCATGCCAAGATCCATTAAATATACAATTTGCATTCCATTAAAGAATGTTTACTATGCTTTTTGGAGGGTGGATTTTTACAGGATGCTGTAATCTTATCAGATGTGATTCCAGGCCAGTTGTTACACATGGGAGGCAATTAGAGACTTCTATTTTATTACATGAAGTGAACACCTGGTTGTGGTCATTAATTAATTAATTAACTAATTTTGAGTTGGATTACCCAGAGAACGCTTCTGGCAATAATTAAAAACAACAGCACAGAAGCTTGAAATTTCAAGGGTTCTGGTCCAACTAAGTTAAGCAGTGATTTCTCTTTTAATTGTTTGATAAATACAATTCTTTGCAAGTTATTGGCATGTAAAAAAAGATTATGTTTAGCAACGATGCTTTTAAAAATAATAAATTGAATGAACTAAATTTACATTTTATTTAAATATAAAAAATTACTATAAAGGGCAGTAAACAGCAAAAAACACATATACTCATGCAGTTGTATAGTTGAAAAGTCGGCTGGGCATCCATGTAGCGCTCTCCAGCTGTTCTACTGACAAACTGCATCCTGTTTGAGCCACACACAAAAGAAATCTTCAGATTTCAAAGGAGTTCGATGTATCTCTCGTTTCCAGGGCCGACCACTGCGTTTCTGGTCCTCAACCTTTGCCCGTTTCTTCTTGCTTGGACAGCACACCTAGAAACTCCTGTCAGCCGCAAAAAATCAGTTTGGGAGTGAAATTAATGTTTGGAGATCTAGGGTGCTTAAGACTTTTGCACAATATTGTAAATGTTTTATGGTTGTTGTACTATGTTGTACTATGGTTTGCTGCTTGCTGCACTGCACAGCGTATATAGTTAATAAATTACTGGTACAGTTCCTCTAAGGATCATAGAAAACAGTGAGACTCACTGTTTTTTCGATTTATGTTGTGTGCCTCATAGTGCTGGTTATAATATATCCACAGAGAGATGAAACATTCTTTGCACATTGTTTTGTGGAGAAAGGCTGGGGGTTAATTGTGGTTTTAAAATATCTTTCCATGAGACAATTGAGAGCTTTTAGGGAGACACATACTGAAAACTTGAGATTTAAGTGTTCTTAACTATCCAAACACTCCTGGTTTTTTGAAACAATCGTAGAATTTACATTACATTGATAAAAAATATTTGCTTCGAAAAATAACTGATTTGTCTCACATATCGTCCTGTACTGCAGTGAACACATGGCATCTTAAAATATTTGATAATAGGTTTTTTTAAAGGTTTTTTTTACACTGTCTCTAAAATATGGCTGACACTAAATAGAATGACAATCCGGAATAACAAGTTGGTCACACACAACAGAACCATGCCTGTCCAGAGCAGGTTGGTGGTTTGAATTTGGTATGGACCTGGGGCAGGATTTGTTGGGTGTAATTAGCCTCCTGTCACCACCATGTGAACTGAATCCATCTTAGAGTCATAATGAGCAGGAGACCAGGACAGCTCTCAAGTCATACTAATTTTCCTTTCCTTTCTGTTTCTGTTTCTCATGTTGTGGAACTGACGACAGGGTCTGGATATATGGAGAAGTGTGGAGTTTTTTGTTGATACCGGTTTCAAAATATTGCAGTAGATGAAGAACAAAAATTGTCACCCATTACTCCCTAAAGGCTACAGATAAAACATAAACATCTGTCAAGGAAAATAATCCAAAAACTGTTTGTGCCAGTTGATGTTTGTTCTGTGTATTTTTCACATTTAAAAGCTCAATCCATTGATTTGCACTTAAAACTTTCTCGCCCCCTGCCCCCCCACCTGCAGATATCAGATTCGACATGTGTCAAAGCTCTCTAGAGTTGGCATTTGGATCAGCACTGCTCTCAACATTGCAGGGATGGATATGAAAAAGAGGCCACACTGCTCTCTGACTCAGAGTCAACACAGAAGAGGGTTCCAGTACAACTCATCGCTGGACAGCGACGACTGCCTGAACATGCCTGTTCAAAACTTCTATAGCTCAACGGAAACCCTCAAGGCCTACCACCAAGATGCTCACATGCAATACAGAGGTTGCATGGCGGACGTGTCACATCACGGGGCCGTCGAGTTTACACAAAAAAGTAAGAATAATTCCTTTCCACACCTAATTGTTGTTAACAACATTTTACTTTGTGCATCTTACCTATAATAGATCTTTTGGTTAATCTATTTAATTGTTTTTATACATATCTGCACATTCCTGTTTATATGACCAACAATTTACTGAAAACATCTTTAAAACTGCATCCAACAAAATACAGAATACAGGGTCCGCATATATGGTGTGTGAAGTTTTTTTTTGTGTGATACCAGTTTTCAGGTTGGGGAAACCAGTTACCTTTGGTTAACTCCTAACTACTGCAGCATCTACTAGATGCAAGGTTTTATGGCAGGTAACTAAACAGATGTCAATTTCAGACCATGTGTTAACTCAATCAGTCTTACATTTTAAGTCTTTGGTTAGCACCAGAAACAGTGAACAGTAGGTCTCCTGGACCCGAACTGAAAAAAAAACTGCTCTACAGTCACAGGAATTCTGAGTAAATGTTAAATATTTTTAAAATATTTTAATATTTGATATAGGTTACTACCAAAACTGAAAGCAGACAGGTCAACTAAAAAGAATAGGCATGATTTAAATACATTCTAAAACATTTACCAAGCAGTGCTCAATAGGACTCAGGGCTGGAAACTAGAGCTGTTGCCAGCAGCTGCCAGATAAATATACTAGATTTCATTAGCTTCCATACCTCAGCTTCCCTTTGAGATGATCTGACCTTTGCCAATAAGTTTTCTTTGAGCTGAAATATAAAAACGATTAAACAAAAGATGTAAAACTAATTTCCTTTCATTGTTTCCTTGGATATGGATTGTTGTTTATCTGAATGGGTGAGCCTGTGTGAAACTCTCATGTGATAATGTTGCCTATTTAATTGTTTCTCTCTATGCTTGCTGAAAAGTAATAGTGTTACACCAGACACCAGCTGGCCTTTCTTTTCTGAGCCCTGTTTGTATTTCTGTGAGTAACTAGCAGCAGAGCTTAAATACCCACACAGAGCTTAGCCGATCATCTCCGATTGTGTTCATTCTCAACCACATCACTGCATTTTTGCCCTAGCTCAAAGATAATCAGCTTTTCAAGGACACGATGGGCTTTTATAGCACTTACCTTCCAGTAGTCAGTGGGGTTCATTTTCACTTTGGCTAAAGTTTCTGAAAATGTGCAGTCAAAACCTGTGTTATTTCTATTCTCATATGTTGTGAATTCATATAGACATGACGTAGGAACACCATCTATATTTAAATAATTTCTCACCAAGAAAAGTTCTCTGTCATGGTATGGAGGGGTATTCCTGCTGAAGTACTGCATCGTTTTACTGTATATTTTATTTCTTCAGCAATGTTACCTGGTCATGTAACCATTCCATGTGTAGAAAATCTTGAAAAGGTTACTCTTGCAAAAGATACTCATGCAGAATTTGGTGGGACATTGTTAATTTCTGTCAGGGCTCAGAAGTTCGTGGTTATTTTGTGGGGCCTAGAGAATGCCATGTGGTGGGAGAAATGCAAGTCCATGTGCTTTAGCAATGTCTTTTTTGGGAATTGGTAATGGTATTTCATGGAGTCTCAGGCATTAAAATGGCACCAAACCCCTTTTATCTTACAGTACCAGTTTGGGCCCACTGATTCCAGGTTTTTTCTACTATATCTTTTTACTATTTTCAAGTCGCCTGTCACTCCCCTGTGTTCCAAGCCATCGCTCAGACATAGGTTATGGACTCCAATGCAGAAAGTTTGTTGAACCTGGAGATTTTTAATCTGTTGTGCAAGCAGTTCGTGTGGTTCTGCCTCCTAACAGGTGTTTTTATTCAAAGTGCTGAAGCGAGACAGCGGTCTTTCACTGAAACTCAATCTTAGGAGTCAACATCTATCTCAATCAATCAATTAATTTTTATAGAGCGCGTTTCACATCTTTCCATGTCACAAAGACGCTTTACATACCTGGCCTGACCCCCAAAAAGCATGCCAGTAGCAACAGTCGCAAGGAAAAACTCCCTGGCTGGCTGGAAGAAACCTTGAGAGGAACCCGGCTTAATGGGGGAGCCCATCCGCCGCTGGCCGGCACTAGGAGCTGAATTAAACAATCTAATGTCCATATTGTTTGATGCTCTCCAGTCGAGGAGTTCCAAGATATTGTAATATCCGGAGGGGAGCGTTGGGGGCTCAATGGCTGGAGTCCAGTTTAATGGTCCACTGGTTGCTCGAAAGAGAGAGATAGCACATTGCTAATGATTACCTATGGAAGCAGGATGATCAGGAAAATTTTAAAGTGAAAACTTTGTGAGTGGTCACAGCTACGTACAGTATATCTATGTCACCATACAAAGAGGGTGAGTGCCGGAAATAACACATGAAGGTGGTCCGAACCCATCCCGCCCCACCAAAGGCAGAAGCCAGCCAACTAGGGGGGAACCACCAATGATGGTGTGACAACAGAAATGGTTCTTATCACCAAAACATTTCTAATAGCCACCGTCCCTTCACTGTCACAGTCCCCCTATTGACTATATGCCCGTTTTAAAAGATGCATTTTTAATCTTGCTTTAAATATAGAGACTGTGTCTGATTCCCGCACAAATTTTGGGAGGCCATAGTTGTGGAGCTGTATGTGCCAGTGCTCTACCTCCAGATTTTGATTTTGATATTCTTGATATATATAGATTCCCAGCCTCTTGTGAGTAAAGTCATCTAGATGGGACGTATGGGACTATAATATCTGTTAGATACGCAGGAGCTAGCCCATTTACAACCTTAAAAGTTAACAAAAGTAACTTTTGTGCCTTATTGGCAGCCAATGTAATGAAGCCAAAACTGGTGTGATGTGATCATATTTCTTACCTCTAGTGAGGATCCTAGCAGCAGCAATTTGTAATGTATTTGAGCCACCTGATAATATAGCATTACAATAATCAAGTCTGGAATTAACAAAAGCGTGGATGAATTTCTCTGCATCCCGATCACCTAAAAAATGTCTAATCTTAGCAATGTTTCTTAGGTGGTAGAATGCTGTTCTAGCAATATCTTTAGTATGCCAGTCAAAAGAAAGATCTGGAACAATTGTAAATCGAAGATCTTTAACCAATACACCCTGTTTTATCAGCTTTCCATCTAGGTCCAGCACATAGTCATTGAGCCTTGTTTGATAATTTGTCAGAATTCAACAATAGGAAATTAGAGGACAACCAATCTCTTACATCTTTCAAACAAAGCTCCAATCTAGCCAACGGAAAATCCTCACCCGGGCTCCCTGACATATATAGCTGCGTGTCATCTGCATAACAATGAAAGTTGATCTTGTGCTTACAGATGATATCACTAAGGGGTAGGCTATACAAAGAGAATAGAAGGGGGCCCAACACCGAACCTTGTGGTACTCCATATCTAACCAGAAACATATCAGATGAGTCTTCCCCAATTTTAACAAATTGAAATCTATTTGTCAAATATGACCTCAACCAAGATAGAGCAGTCCCTTTTATGCCTACATGGGTGTCAAGTCTTTTTAAGAGGATATGGTG
>JAOVYW010008413.1:0-10185 GCA_025775045.1 Hiodon tergisus
GTTTGATTGAAAAACTAAATATTTAATGTTTATGACACTGAATTCCAATTTGCATAATAATTTGGAACGTGGTGTAGCTGCACTCCGAAAAATGTTACAATATTAACATTTATAAGTCTAGACCCCAAATATAAGATGACCCCACTTTTTTAGACGTATTTCCAGGAAAAAATAAACCTGTCTTATATTCGGACCAATACGGTAAATTAATTCCTCTAAATGGTGTAACAAAATAACAAATCTAATCTTCCTGCTTTCTGCACAACCTTTTTGCACTATCTCTCTCTACTCTCCAAGCTTTTTCTAACGTTTTACTAATAATTCTCGCTATCTTCCTTTGTACTCTCTGTTCCTCCTACCCACTCTCCCACACGTCATATCCCCTCACGTTCTTTTTCTCTCCCTTTAGGTGAAACCACCCCACACCCAAAAATGGGGGGGGGGGTCACTCTCGCTACCCCTCACTTCCCTCACCTGCCAACACCCCTCTCCCTGTGTACCTGTCCCTGATCTGGTCTCCCGCCTTCACACAGCAGTCTCCCGCCCGTTCTAACAGGTGTCGTCACCCTAGAACGTAGAGTGAGCCCTCCCACTACCCCCAGTCTCCCCCCAGGTCGCTACAGTATCATGCCTGTAGATGAAAATTTAGAGTAAAAATTATTATATAATTTTAAAATGATTATATAATAGCTACAAAATTGTAGTTACAGGCTTAAAAGTCAAGCACAGTGGTTGAAATGGTAATAATACTGTTTATATGTAACTGCACTAACGACCACTGAGAAATTGGACAATTAGTTATAATATTTTATTATGTATAACTAGTGGTTTTGCTGATACAATTATGTACTCACATAAATTGAAATTAAATATCAATACTCATTAAATACAATGTAACTATGCATAATAACGCTGAAATTGTGCACTACTATGGTCATTAGAGACTCTTAATGTAAAGAGTTAATGTAAACCAGGCTCTTTCCATTCTTCTGATCAGCTACAATAGCAGGTGACAATGATAAAGATTTTTAAAACCCTGAAAAACAAAGATCTGATAAAGATATTAACAACATAGATATCTTAAAATTATTTAAGTTATTATCAGGGCTAAATCTGTTTGCCAATGTGTGTGAATAGAAAGGGAAATTACGTTTCACGTGTTTGTCCTTCCTGGTGTATGCTCATAATTCTTATTATTAATAAACTGAAATATGTATCACATATATACCCCTTGTAGACAAAGAGCCGCTCTGAAGGAGCCATAGAGTCTGAGCAGAGTCAGCAATAAGGCACACAATGATTTCATCCAAATCTCAAATGCTGATGGTTTCAGCCTATGCTTTTGAAATGTCAGGCTCTTAACCCAAGTCAGAAGGTAATGCACACTATACTTAATCATACAAGTGCAACCTTAGAATAAGACCTTACCATTTAAATAGCTATTGATTTTTCTTTTATATAAAGATGATAGATTTTAGTAATACAATACCAACTAGCTCTTTGCTACTTGCTGCACAGTGACAATTCTATACTATTTGCCCGATGCTGGAAAAATACCTTAATGTGTACAGTTTTGTTAAATGGATTTTCTGGGAATAGGGAACATGAAAAGTACGTTTATCACTGGATGTGTTCTCTTCAGTAAACATAATCGTAATCGCCTTTCTCTCACTATACAAAGTTGCTGTTTGAAAGTAAAATGCCAGTTATTGTAATGAAAATCTCTAATTCAACAACCTCCAAATGTTTTAACATACCGGAGCTACCATTTTGATGGATCTCACTGTTCAGTCTTTTAGGTCTTTCACATCATGTAAATGTCCTAAATTGTCTCCTGATGCAATACAAATTTTAGGTAATTTGCCATTAATTAAACTTAACTGCTTTTTGCCCTTTTTGACAAACCATTTAAGAAGTTAAACTTCTTGGCAACATTGTCTTATTATGTCCAGTAACCAACAAACTCAAAATGTTCAGTTCCATTTCAGTCAACAAAATATTCAGCGTCACAAGGCTACATTGATATTTTACATTTTCTGATATCCCACCTCAGAATGAGGTATCCTGGAACATACATATCATTATTGATAGTGGGATTAAGTTAGTATGGGAATAACAAAATGTTTAAATGTCAAATACCATTTTAAGAATATTTAGGTGCGTATGGGTGTGCAAAGTATCGATGAATAACTATTAACAAATAAATGCTGTAGGGCTTTGAATCAAAAAGAAACATGTTCATGACTGATGTTTAATGTAAATGGAAAATAAAATTGTATGCATGCAGTTATTAATGTTAGGAACTAATTATTTCCAGCAATAGCTTTAAGATTACTTTGACATAGAAAATTACAATTGCAACTAGTGTTTTACCATGAGAAGGGTATACACATTGGATTGCATTAAACTGATTCAAAACAATATTCTCATTTTGAATTTTAATGTAAGTCTTGGGCCGACCACACGATCACCCTGCCAAGTACTTAGATCCACCAGCTAATCCACCACAGACAACAGATACAGTGGGGTCCCGCTTTAATTAATTATTATGTGTACATTTACGAAACAACAGTTAAATTTGCCATCTTTTGTTGATTCCCCTGCTCTTCTCCCCCATGATTCCCCATGATTCAGGGACCCACTGGCGGTCAGAGGCGCTTGGCCCATTTACCTTTTTGCTAAACTGTAAGCCATAACGTGACCAATGATGAGATACAAACCTTTTTTCAACTGTAGAGAGGTTGTACAACATTCCTTCCTTCCCATGAAAAACACTAAAAGGACAGGTCAGGGCAAGGAAAATAATATTGGAACAGAGCTCTTACTCTTTAACCAGAAATAATAAACAGATATCAGAAGATTCTGTATTCAGATATATGTATTCAGTACATGCAGTAAATAATATAAAGAACATCTTCTGTTACTGTTTTATTTTTTTCTCAAGCTTTCCGCCATACAATATCTTTTGAATAAAGGTTTGTACAGATTTATTATACTCTCTTTTATATTATAGTTACACTAGTGGGTTAAGCTGCAAAGTGATACACTATATGCAAATGCTAGTATTTCTTGCAAGCACGGTACTGCAAACATTTAGAGTGAATAAGTGTGAATTAGAGTGAATTTTATTGACTAAAACATTGTTACTGATCCAATTAGTAACTGCCCTGAAAGGCAGCATGGGGCTATTCATCACCTGTCCATTTAACTATTTTGCATTATTCCCAGCGATTTATCACACTGTCAGAATGCCAAGCTTTCAAAACTTGAGATTTTTTGGTTAAAAGGAGAGGAAAGCCAGAAAGTCCAGAAAGATTGTGTAAAATAATTTATACATCAGTTATGTTTCCCTACACACATACACACACATACACACACACACACACACAGGGTATATAATAGTTGTTCAACGTGATCAGATTATTACTGCAGATATTACATGGATTTCCAAAGCTCACATTTCAAGTAGTTTTTTTTTTTTTAATTATTATTTCTCTAAAGGCTTTATTTTTCAATTAATAGAGCTTCAAGCCAAATTAGAAAAAGTGCCTGTAAATCATTACAAAATTACACAATCATTACAACTCAAGGGCAGGGTTCCCTCTACAGTTATCCATCTGCACAAACAAGAACCTGAATGATTTAACAGTTAACAAACGCTTCAAAATAATGTAACAGCACTACATTTTGCAATATTGCTACGGTAGAACAGCAACATCAAGAATGTCCATCAAGTCAATGTGATGATTTATTTTTTTTATTTTTTTTAACCATGTGATGCAATAGGAGGCCTTTTATTCTTTTTTAAAGATATAATATTTGTCTTTTTGCAGGCAATATTTAATATAGAGTCAGTTTTAAAAAGACACTTTAACGACATAAATGAACTCCTCCTCAAAACACTGTATAATTTACTACAAATTATACATAATAATAGTAAACAGACATGTAACAGCTAAGCTGTGCTTCTTGTCAGAAGCTATTCGCCTGTGTCTGGCTGTTGCCATTGTATTTATTTTTCAAAGGAATAGGGCTGCAAGCTATTGGATGGTAAAACATTTGACAAAAGGGGTATGAAAATCATTACTGCAAGTAAATCATACATATATTAAATATATAACCATTGACTCTGCAATCTGCTGTATTGGTTTCTGATCTGTCATTGATTTCTTTGGTGGGTTATTTTCCTGTTAAATGCAAAACCTCCTCTGCATTGGTGGTCTCCTCTTTCCAATTCCCAGTAGGCTCTCTGCTTATTTAGACTTCCTACAAAGATAGATGGAGGCGAGACCGTCTGGCACTCAAATGCCATCTCAGAGTCTCCGCGTCGTTAAGCAGGTCCCTGGGCACGTCTCACAGGTTTTCTGCACGCGGCTGTCACCGGCCCCCCTATCCGTAGATAAAATTCAAAAACATAGAATTCCCAGAGCGGGGAGGCCCTTCCCTTTGCAGTTCATGCGATCTTGGGATCGCTAAAGATCTTACCCCATGCTATGTTTAAAAGCGATAAGAAAAGAGATGTGTTCTGTGGAGAAAACATGAAAGTGGTAAGTTTAGTTATAGTAGGTGTTCTTTGTGCATCCCCATGGATGCAAGGCATCGTTATTTTATTTTTTTAATTTTCAGAAATTGATATGAAATACATTTGATTTGAATTTTTCTATCCCAGTTTGAAATGGGTAGTCATTATATTGTATCTGAATCATTCAGGCTCAGATGGAGTATTAGAAGGAGTCTCAGATGAGTCCTCTGACCTAGCCAGCTTCAATTGATCATTAAACACACCGGAGGCTGCACAAACTCTGCAGGTGGAGATTGTAGGAGAACCATCTTTCCCCATGGCACTCTGAGCATGTAAACACCAGAGAAATCCTTGTTTAGCAAGGATCTGCAAGAACTCTTACCAACTGTCTCTCTCCAAACCCTAGACAGAATTCTGCCTATTTTGTGCCGTCAGTCTCAGCCACACGCTCACAGTTGCTAGTGAAAAGATCCAGATTCCTGTAATCTCTCAATCTTAGCACTAAGGTTGCAGTATTTTTACTGTCTGAGCCACTCATGGGGAATGATTTAAAGGTTTAACAATTTTAAGATATTTTATTTGCTTATTTTATTGCTTATTTATTAAGTTTTTTAAATAATACATTCGTCTTACCATTAAAACATAACTACAAAATGTGTTAAAGTCAATAAAAGCAGAAACATGGTGCCTTGGATTAATGATTTGCTGATCAGTGGTTTGGGTACTGAGCATAAAAACTCCTTCTAAACCTTATAATTCTAATCCCTGATTAGAATAAATTGTTTTCTTGATGCCCGTAGACAAATAACACTCCATTGTCGGTTGTCAAGCACCTAGCTATGATTTTGCTGTGTTTCTCAATGTGCAACATGACAAAATGATCTAGGACCTAAAGTGAAACTGTAAAGTGAGTGTCGACAGTTCAAGTGCCTCAGAGCCAAGAGCTCAACATTATGGAATGTGCGCATGATAGAACATTCCTGGAAGTCAGGTTTATAAAGTGAATGACACAGTCCTACTGAAATAATCCATGATAAGTATCTGTGGAAGAAGTCACTTCGGGGAAAGAACCATGGACGTACATCTCTGCCATCTTATCTTCAAATTAATTAAAATATTTTGGATATTAAAATTAGTTCTTATTTTACTGGCAACTAGAACTAAGCATAGAGGAAAGGAAACATGCCCCTGCTATATATATATATATATATATATATATATATATATATAGACTCTGCAAATACAGAATACATCTGAATGACCCATGTCATTGGTTTCATCGCCTTGGGTGTGAAATTCAGTTCATCTGTATTTCAAGGTAATGTTTCCTACCTCTGTCCTAAGTATACAAATACATCAACAGGCACTGAAGCCAGATGATGATTCTAGTTGATTTTATTTTAAAACAGTTGATGGCCTTATTTTACCAAATCTGAAATAAGGCTGGGAGAAAATCAAAACTTGTTAATCGCATTGAATATGATTGTTTTTTAATAGCATTTCTATGTAAAGTGTAAAAAGTGTAATAGGGTTATGTGAAGGGTTCTCAAAGTTTTGATTTGGTCCCAGCCTATGTGAAAAAAGGTATTAGTACTGAACAGCAAATCCCTAAACACAAATGATAAATAGGCAAAATTCCAGATGTCTAGCATGGAAGAGATGTGAAGGCTCCAGATAAACACCTGATTTATAATGCTGGGATCACAAGTCAATGTATCTTAATCAGATTACATTACTTTTTGGGCATATAGCCCCTTAGGTGTTGAGGGCTGCTAACTGAGACACTGAAGATAGTCGGTCATTACAGGTGAATGACAATAACTATTCAATTATTTAACTGACACATACCTGGATTCAGAGGGTTAATATAACATTTCTAAATATACTTTTTAAGCCAGATAAAATTCTCAGCATATTACTAACATTGATTATTAACATTGTTTGGAGAATATGAAAAATGACTGTTTAGGTCCAAGGGCCAATTCAGTTTAAGACAAAACAAACACCTTTCAAACAGAACATCTTCAAACATGGTAGTTCATGATCTGTAGCTAAATCTCTACCAGAGTTAGCTGGGTTATATATGGCTTATGGAGTTCTCCTCTTTGGACGTACAAGGCTTCCTAAATGGCCCTCAGTAAGGAGTACGCAGCATTGTATTTACAAAGTAGAATCAGTAAAAAATAATGGCAATGCTGTTGCCCTTATGTGAAGTCACTAACCAGCCACCAGTCACACTTTGGATAATAAATTTAATAATTATACCAGAGATGATTTAAATGGCTATGCCAAATGTCTGAGTTAACTTCTGTTTCAACAAGGTTATGGAGGTCTAAACAACAGCATAGTCGCGTATGGAACAACTGTACATTTCATGTTGCCTCATTAACAATGCAAATGCATTATATACAGTGTAATTATTTACTATTAAAAAGAAATGGTCAAATCAATAGGTCTAATTCAATGTTTATTAAAATATGTATAATCTTTGAACACTACATGATGGATTCTTATTTATGAACACCTTTAAGGATGTGACACAAAATGAATGAGCATTTGATAGAAATTTAAATAGAGGACTGTTTTGCACCGTACGCTGTCTCATGACTAGAACTCATCAATTTGGTGCTGTTGGTCCTATTTTGAGTTCCCCTTTTGCACTCACATTTGACAGATTTAATGCTTATGGCATGACTAAAATGCAACTGTCATTCCAATTTTATTTGTCACAACATGCATTAAAAATAAATGAAGAAACATGCATAATTTATATTAGACATTCAATCATTATCTTGGATTATTCTGTTTAGGGGGATTTCCAAGTGACATATTCTGTCAGTGCACCATTGAACTCCTTCATTTGAATTGTTGTAAAAACTGAAAACTGGCATCCTTCTGAATTTCATCCTACTGTTCTATCAGTCATGCATGTGGAATATATCCAGTTGTACATCACAGTTTTGACCACGGACTAAACAATAAAATTTAAATATCAAAGATTATCAGAGACTTTTATTGGTACAAATTACCAATTACAGATTTTTGGGCAATATCAGAACTTCTGCTTACTCATGTTGTTGATTTAATTATTAAAGAGTTTGGCTGCGCCATTACTGCTAGTTAGCTATTTTGCCAGAGCAGAAATGGCCACAAACGGCGCCCTGAGACCTGTTGTGCAAGATAGGGGACCAAAAATTAAACAAAATTCAATGCACACAAACAAGGATTAAGGTTTTGGACGGTCATTTAATATTGATTCCGTCACCAAAGTATGTGTTTATAGAAATCCCCCCCCCCCCCACCCCCAAAAAACACCACATAAAAATTTTAAAAACTAAATCATAAAAGTAAGAAGAAGGCTTAGTAGGAGAGTACTTTACCCAATGATGGACCTGACCGGGTCTGGCCACACATGCACACATTTCAATAACCAAAAAAATAGCTTTCAATTAAATGATCAATAACAAACTATAAACTATATATAAACTCAGCCATATACATTTTACATACACCAGGGCTGACTGGTCTTCCACAGGTACAGGGCACTTAAAACCCTTAATAAATTAATCAAACAGGCAATTGTTTGGGACATTGCAAGACATTTGCTCTTCTGCCAGTTATTATGCATGACATGAAGATTCAAATAGATATGTGGCTAGAACGTATTAGGTAATCTGAAGAAATGAGCAAGTCTGGGTGGAACAATGGCTCAAAGCATTTTTGTGTTATTTAAATTTTTAAAAGTCAATCAGTGTTTTGAGATCTAAAATATAGATCCTTTGCCAAGGAAACTAAATAAACTACTTAAATATATACATTAATTACTGCTTCAATTATTTCTCAACTTTGGAGACAATTCGTTATTGGTTATTGATATTATATGAAATCCTTTACTGTTGTTTTTTCATTGTTAAATCTTTGTAAATCATATTACGTGTTACTAGGGAGGTACTATGGGTTTTTTTGAAAGGGACAAGTAGCATTTGGGGATTTGATTTCCTGTACTGACTGGACTATTTTCATTTATTTTTTATTTTTTATTATCGTTTTTTTGTGTCAAACGTATGTGTTTTAGATTTATTCTTGTAGTGGTGAGGAATACATTAATTTATTATTGGTGTGGTGTGCCCTAGAATAGGTGTGCACACTTACCAATGCAAGTTTGAAACAGGTAAAGTTTGATGGCCCTTTTAGAGGCCCTGACTGTCACCCCATATGAACACACAGATTATTCAAGTTTTTTCTGTGGGTTTTCTTTATATCGCTCTGGTTTATCAAAGGTGGTGGCAGAGGTCATACTATCAGAGATCAAATAGCTTTTGGTATAGATCCTACCTAATAGTTACATTGCAATGTTACATTACACTGTGCATCAATATAAATTAATAATTATCGTCCATCTTTCCTTCTGCTATGCTATGCTATATTTTGTACAGCTCTTCATTGAAGGTCTACACAATTTCGAAACTGGGTTTCTAAAAAAAAAAATACTACACCAGCATACCGATCATGCACAGTCTAAACAAACGACATTTCCCGCCCTCCGGCACGAGGGGATGACATTATCAGCCATCATCTCTCAGCCAGTACTTTTAATCCAGCACCCAGTTACAGAGAACTATTAGCGGGTCATTAAATCACATTGTTTCTTAAAAGCAGAGAACAGACATTTTATCTTCCTCTTTCGCCATAGCCTCTCCAGCTCTAAAAAGAGGCATCCTACTACTTTTCCTGCTGCGGCAGCAACTGGGCCGTAAGGAGGGACGTGCACGTCCAGAGCTGCAACCAACTTTACCCATCCACTTGAAAGGCCATTGATCACGGCATGTGAGTTAGAACTTAGAAATATCAGATCCAAAAAGCAGCTATTTGAAGCCTCGTAAAGCGGGTACAGCTGGTTCCCACCTGTATCTGTAACTAGTAACAAACTAGAAGATGAAAACCACGCAGTTGTGGACTGCGTGTTTCTGGGGTCTGAACCACACTCTACCCCCGAAAGTTTTCCTCCAAGCCTGAGGAAACCTTTTTATTCATCCTGGACGAATCAGCCCCTCTGGCAGGAGCCACGGGACAAATCCTGGTCGACGAGTTTGTGTAACCCCAAGATGCCAGAAACAATGCACCCAAGAAAGCCACTGAAGCAACAGGACAGCGGGTTCCCTCAGAAGGAAAATAAATCCTTCTCTGTGTTCTTCTCTGTGATGGAAACCGGAGGACGAATCTTCTTTCCAAGCCTGGTAACTGCAGCATTCCAGCCCCAGGATAACACTACGTTATCTACAGGCTACATCTGGGCAAACATTATAATTATCTGTGTTTTAAATACTGTGCATTTAAACCTTCTTGTAATGACTTTGCGAAGCTATGCGCTCCACTAACCTGCATTGATTTTTCTTTTATGTTTTTTAAGCACAGATGACCCGCTTGCTTAGCCGTTTTATTTTTACTACAGTTTACTCTTTAAACTGTCAGATAAGCAGATATTTTGTTCTGCAAGTGTAGGTACTTCACCTGGAAAGTGTTTTATATAAACTTGCTGTCGTTTTAGAAAGCTGTGTAATTCATCGTATCACAACCTTTATTCCAAACATAGGTAAACGTGCTGTTTTACCTTTTCCTTTGTTCGGGCCAATTTCTCACACCACGTTTGGTCGAAACCCCCC
>JAOVYW010008414.1:0-10184 GCA_025775045.1 Hiodon tergisus
TGGCATTAACATCAGCACAAAAACTGTGCACCGGGAGCTTCATGGCATGGGTTTCCATGGTCGAGCAGCTCTATGCAAGCCTTACATCACCAAGCACAATGCCAAGCATCGGATGGAGTAGTGTAAAGCATGCCGCCACTGGACTCTGGAGCAGTGGAAACGTGTTCTGTGGAGTGACGAATCACACTTCTCCATCTGGCAGTCTGGACAAGTCTGGGTTTGGCGAATGCCAGGAGAATGTTTCCTGCCTGACTGCATTGTCCCAACTGTAAAGTTTGGTGGAGGAGGGATAATGCTATGGGGTTGTTTTTCTGGGGTTGGCCTAGGCCGCTTAGTTCCACTGAAGGGAAATGTTAATGCCTCAGCTTACCAAGACATTTTTCTATGCTTCCAACTTTGTGGAAACAGTTTGGGGAAGCCCCTTTTCTGTTCCAGAATGACTGTGCCCCAGTGCACAAAGCAAGGTTCATAAAGACATGGTTGGATGAGTCTGGTGTGGAAGAACTTGACTGGGCCACATAGAGCCCTGACCTCAACTCTATCGAACACCTTTGGGATGAACTCGAACGGAGATTGTGAGCCAGGCTCTCTCGTCCAACATCAGTGTCTGACCTCACAAATGGTCTTCTGGAAGAATGGGCAAACATTCCAACAAACACACTCCAAAATCTTGTAGAAAGCCTTTCCAGAAGAGTGGAAGCTGTTATAGCTGCATAGGGGGGACCAACTCAATATTAATGCTTATGGATTTAGAATGGGATGTCATAAAACTTCCTGTAGGTGAAATGTATAGGTGTCCCAATACTTTTGTCCAAATAGTATATATCTCAGACTGGCCAATAAAAAGAAAAGATTAATATGAGCAAAAGAACACAGACACTGGACAGAGGAACATTGGAAAAAGGTGTGATGGACAGACAAATCTGAGGTTGAGGTGTTCGGATCACAACGAAGAACATTCTTGAGACACAGACAAAATGAAAATATGCTGGAGGAGTTACTGATGGCATCTGTACAGCATGGTGGAGGCAATGTAATGGTCTGGGGTGCTTTGGTGGTGGTAAAGTAGGAGATTTGTACAGGGTAAAAGGGATCTTGAAGAAGGAAGGCTATCACTCCATTTTGAAACGCCATGCCATACCCTGTGGACGGTGCTTGACTGGAGCTAATTTCCTCATGACAATGACCAGCTCAGCTCCAAACTATGCAAGAACTATTTAGGAAAAAAGCAGTCAGTTGGTATTCTGTCTGTAATGGAGTGGACAGCATAGTCACCAGATCTCAACCCTATTGAACTGTTATGGGAGCAGCTTGAACGCATGGTACATAAGAAGTGGCCATAAAACCAATCCAACTTGTGGGAGGGGCTTCAGGAACCATGGGGTGAAATCTCTTCAGATTACCTCAAAAAATTGACAACTACAATGCCAAAGGCCTGCAAGGCTGTAACTGCTGCAAATGGAGGAATCTTTGATGAAAGCAAAGTATTTCTAACTATTCTATTCTCTTTTTATATTTACTAATCATTTTGCTATATTTCCTATTAAAACTAATTTGATAGTACGGTAGTGTGTGTGTGTGTGTTTATTTATATATAGTCATTTTTTCAGCAATCTTTGCTACACCATAACCAACTGAAATTCATTTCAGTTCATCTGGGATATTGAAATATCTCTGAAATTGTATTTATTCATATAGTCTTTTAGTTCTATTGATCCTCTGCCTAAAGTACATTGTACAGTACCTGTCTTGTGAACAATGTGGTTAAGTATCCCTATCAGGATATGATTCCACTGATTTCTCTCTGCTCCTCATCTTTGCAAAGTGATTGAGATTCACCCTGAGATTCAGGGCAAGCAAAACGGCATAAGAAAACTCCTGGCGTCTTAAAGAGAGGGGGAAAAGAACACAGTTCCCTCATAGTGTAATAATCAGTATTATTGTGTCGAGAACACAGCAATATATTTCTGAAATAAATAAATGGCAAACTACAAGGCACCCAAGGACATGGGCTAAAACACATGCACGATCAATGAAGGATTTTTTCTTTAGCTATTGAGCAGTAAAACATGCATTATGGCTTTGTCCTTGAGACATTTTTCACACTCCCAACAACTGTCCCAAAGGGAGGAAAAAGATATTAAATTCCCATTATGAAAAATTGCACGACTTGCACATTACATACTTGATCATAAATGTACAGTTAAAATTAAATTATATAATGAATCGAAAAAGTATTAAAATACTGATTCAACAGGACCACATGAAAAAAAAAATCTACTTTAGTTGTATCCCCTTGAAAAAAAATTATTAGAATTATTTTAATGGGACAATCTATTTGAATAAATCTATTTTACTGTTAATGGAATACTCAGAAATTTTCTTTCTTCTCATCCACTCATCCATCCATCCATATATACTTAATCCTTACATTCTAGAGCATTATTCCTGGCAGTGTATGTGTTGAAGACATTTTTTTAAAATGTGACAGAATTTTTAAGACATGCCCATACTGACCTACACATTTGATTAGATAATGAATCTGCCTTCAATTTTATTAATTTCATAATTAGTGAATTTAACAGTGCACATAATATTAATAGCCTACATGTATCCGAAAATTATAATGTGGAGGCAACATCTGAGAATATTTCTGGAAAATGCTGATGGCAGCCATTTTTCGGTTTGCTAATGTAGTTTTTTGCTTTTTATATGTACTCTCTCAACACACAGTACTCCCCTATCACTGTGGTGCAGTCTATTTGCTGCTTTTATAGGGCTGGTCTTTACATTTACATTTTAGTCATTTAGCAGACACTCTTATCCAGAGAAACATAGTTTAGGGATTAATGTGCGCTGAGCTACTTTTCCATAAAGATGAACAGTGTGAGAAAGCATCATAATCTAAGCATAAACTTGCATAATATAAGTACACAAATAAAGAGCAACCTAATCCAAGCTTCTAAGCATGAACAATCACAATATGAGCATCCATATAGCAATCAGTTCCTTGGGGAGGTGGGGGGTGTTTGGATCCTCCTGATGTTACTGAGGATGAATCTGCAGGTTCGAGTCACTGAAGTGATAAGTCAAGCAGTTTAGGGGATGTCGTTTAAAAGTTGCCCATAAACTATCTTCTTTAACGTCTCACCATGGAAATTTGAGACATGCTTTAAAATGTGGTGCCTTACATGTCTATGACGTTTTGTGTAGATTTTCCTAACCTTGATAATTTTTGTCTAATTTACATATTTATTAGGCTTATAGTGTTTTTATATTTTAACATAGCAATTGTTTATTTTTGACAAATTTTATAGCCATGCGACCAAAGACCACATTATAAAAAGCAGAAGAAGATATTTATTAATTTATTTATGTCAGGTTTATTGAGCAGGTACAATGCACACCAATAATACATAAATAAATGTAAAATGTGCCAGAATTAGCCAGGTGGCTATTTTACATCTGCTGTCCCTGGACTGGTGGTATGAGGTCCCCCTAAAAAGATAAAAGAATTAAGCTATAAATAATACATACAGATTTAGCCCAATAGAATATAAGTTGGTCATACTAATGCAAAAAAACATAGAACAGTTGGTCAAGATCAACACCAGCACACACAAGCCATATAACCAACAAGGCACAGTAGTATAGACATACATTTTTGGTAGACATGCACAATAAACAACATTGCTGGGACAGTAACAAGCAACAGAAGATTAGCCTAACTAAATAATAATGAAACCGACAACCTCACAGGCATAGCACAAGAAGCACAGACAGGCAGAGCAGAAGAGGTGAGATGGCAGCAAGATTTAGTGTCTAATGTTTGTTAGCTGATCAGCAGCTTGAGCTGCACTGTTAGCATGTACAAAGATTACTGTGTCATCTGCATACATTTGGATGTTAAAATTAGGACAAACATTTGGCATATCATTTACATACAGAGAAAATAAAAGTGGACCCAAGATCAAACCCTGCGGGACACCTGCAGACAAGAAAATAGCACCTAGAATTGATGATTCTTCACTCTAACAAACTGATACCAATGTGTTAAGTATGATTCTACCCATAAAATGGTACCTGGGGAGTAGTTAAATGTATATAATTTAGATAGGAGAACTCCATGATTAATGGTGTCAAATGATTTTTTTAAATCTAGGAAAACAGCACTAACAACCCCTCCTCGATCTAGCAGTGACTTTTTCTTTGAAATAGCAATTGGCTGTTTCTGTTGAGTGATTATTACGGAAGCCGAACTGATTTGGATATAAAGGATAAGAATTGGTATTTAAATGATTTATCATTTGTTCTGAGACAAGTTTTTCAGCCACCTTGGAAACCACCGGCAGGATACTAATGGGTCTGTAGTTGCAGGTGGATAGGCGATCACCTTTAAATACAGGAAGGACTGCAGCTAATTTCCACACATTTGTGAAAATTCCCTGAGCAATTGACAGGTTTACAATTTTCGTAATTGGATAGACTAATGATTCAGAGAGCTCTTTTAACATAACTGTGTTCATACCAATGACATCTTTAGCTCGGGATGGCCTAAGAAATCTAATCACTCTCATAACATCTGACTCAATGATAGATTCTATGTTGAAAGCTGATTCTGTCCATCTGACTTGGGAAGGAGTATTCTTATGCTCAGAGGAAAAATATTTGATGATATTTTCTACTGAATCAATGAAATCATTATTGAGAGCATCAACTACTTCGGGTGGCTTGTCCATGAGCTTTCCATCAACAACAAGTTCCAGTAATTTGGCATTGTTATGATTTTTTAGCTGGCTCCAAATAGTGTTAGTATTACCTCCATAAATTCGTCAATTGTGCTCTACAGTTTTTGTGTGAATCTTTTACTGTCTTCTTCCAGAGATTTTCCTAAAAGCACGGTCTCCCAGTTGATGCTCTGGACAGCACTTTTAAACCAATCCTGCATATTTTTGGGGATATTTAAAGACTCGTGTTCTGGACAAATGGAGTGAAACGCTTGTTGGTTAGCTTCCTGGCTATCGGGGTCAAATTGTGGTCTGATGGTCCAGTCAGCATATTAAAGGATTTGACAATTTGCTTTAGCCTATTGCTAAATATTAGGTCAATTTGTGTTCTAGTTGAATTTGTTACTCTGGCCCATTTATCAACTGTGGAAGATCAAAATCGTTAGTGATTTTTCTTCCCAACTGAGGTTGAAATCTCCCATAATAATCACCTCCTCATTAAAATTACATTCCTTTCAAAATGTTTATAAAAGGTATTTTTAGAAGATGGGGGATGATTACAGTGCAATATTTGAGAAGGACACGTATGGAGACGGAATTATGTTAAGTCCAATATACTCCAGTTTATTACATGACCACTGTATTTCATGACACTGAAAACTATCTTTCACAAAGATTAAGACTCCAACACATTTTGAGCCCACTCTATCTTTTGTATGAACGTTATAGCCATATAATGTAGCCAATATATGTAAAACTGATGATGGTGAATTTTCGTTAAGCCAGGTCTCCGATAAACACAGGAAATCTAGGTTGGAGTCTAATAAAAGATGATGAATTTGATCACTTTTAGATTTATAAATTCTTACGTTTAAATGCCCTCCTAAAATACCCTTGGGCTTTGATTTGGGGTCCCATATTATTCTTGAATGATTGACATGTGAATATGTTCAGTTTCCTGTTTTTAGCGATTGCTATACTTAGAATCTTTTTATTTACAGTGCATGTTGTTTGATTAGGTGTGAATATTGCAGGTTTTACAACCTTCTTTTTTACAGTGCATGCTGTAAAAATGCTTGTTTTTTGAGAACGGAGAACAGTTAGGCCTAGCATTTGATTATACTGTGATATAATTGATGGCTGTGCTCTCTGCGGGAGTCTCCTTTGGGGCACACTGCTGATCTTGCTGGTGGTCTACTGGTGTGAATTCGGCTCCATTCAGGTGCACCCTAGGTGTCTCAATCGGGGCACCCATCAGACAGGTTCCAGGAACTTGGACAGGTAACCCAAATTCAGCAGATGAATATCTCCAGTTAGTAGTTAACAGATTGTGATTAGAAAAGCATTGCTTTGTTGTATCTTGGTTGACTTCAATCAATTTTATTTTTATACAGCGCTTTTCACATGTTGCCATGTCACAAAGACGCTTTACATACAGAAAAATACAGTATGCCTGACCCACAAAAGCATGCCAGTGGCAACAGTGGCAAGGAAAAACTCCCTAGGCTGGCAGGAAGAAACCTTGAGAGGAACCCGGCCTAGTGGGGGAGCCCATCCTCTGCTGGCCGGCACTGGGAGTAGAATTAAAGAATTTAAATGTCCATGATGTTCGAGGCACTCCGGTAGAGGATTCCCAAAAAAAAGTAATATCCGGAGGAGAGGGGTAGGGGCCCTGATGGCTGGAGTCCAGCCTAATGGTCCACTGGTAGCGGTGGTGAAAGTGATGCAGTACTGCAGGGTGTCTCACATGATTGCTCGAAAGAGAGAGAAAGCACATTGTTAATGCTTATGGATCCTTGAAGAAAATCTGGTCCTTATAAGGAGAGGAACCAAGTTATGTGACTAAGTCAAATGGGTCTAGAGTTCCATTTTCAATTGCCACAATGTGGCCAATCAGCACCTAATTGATATCATGACCCTCTATAAACTTGCAAACTTGTGAACATTGTAAAGTCTTGTTTAAACCTGCATTATTACGGTAATAATTAAACCCGTTTTAACCTTGAAACATTTTCTTGTTGCAGCGAACAATGCTAGAATTTTGCCTAAACCCTGTCTACATCTCATCTTCGACCAGTATGAAACTGAGCCTTTGTTAACTGTGTACTTGGTGTGCTCTCATTGGTTCCTGTAATTTAATATTAATTGCCAGCTGTTCATATGTCCTTCCCCACTCTTAAAGGAAAATGTCAATTCACAACATACTTTTCCCTTTCCTAAAATAAATTGAGAAATAAGTGAATGAGGTTAGTTTTAGTCAAGGTTTGACATATTTTGACATGTAGGAAAAAATTACCCTACTCCGACAATTTTACTTTTACAAAATCTGTTCAGAGTTTTGTGACAAATTATATTTGCAAAATTGCTGTAGGCCTGTTTAGGCCTGGATGTTTTATATATATTAAATTTTTTTGACACGGATCAACAGGAAAAAAAATAAAATAAAATATTAAAAAATCTGGAAAAAAAAAAAAACTTTCATAGTGAAGTCAAAATTTCTACTAAATTAGTCTAAATTTATAACAAATATTAAACACAACATACACCATATGGGCAAAAATATTGGGACACCTACACATTACTCCCACAGGAGCTTTTACGACATTCTAAATCCATAGGCATTAATATCGAGTTGGTCCCCCTTTTGCAGCCATATTGCAGCTTCCACTATTCTGGGAAGGGAGACGAGAGAGCCAGGCCAGAAAGGTTGCATGGGGTTCGTGAGTGTATAGTCTTTTTCAAGTCCATCCACAGATTCTCAACCAGGTTGAGGTCTGGACTCGGCCACTCAAGGACATTAACATAGTTGTTTCGAAAACATTCTTGTGTAGCTTTGGCTGTATGCTTGGTATCGTTGTCTTGCTGGAAAACAGCTTGCTGGAATCTTCTACCAAGTCGCAGTTCTCTTGCAGACTGCATCAGGTTTTCCTCTAGGATATCCCCTTAGTTTTTGGTTAAGTGTGGTGTTTGGTTTGCGCTAAACATAGCGTCTAGTTTGATGGCCAATAAGCTAAATTCTGGTCTCATCAGACCATGGAATCTTCGTCCAGCTGACTTCAGAGTCTCCCTGATGCCTTCTGGCAAACTCTAGCCGAGATTTATTTTAATTCCCCCCCATAGTGGCTTTCTCTTTAACACTCTCCCATAAAACAGTGACTGATGAAGAACCCGAGCAACAGTTGTTGTACGCACAGTACCTCCCATCTCAGCCACTGAAGCTTGTAAGTCCTTCAGAGGAGTCATAGGTCTCTTGTTGGCCACCTTCACTAGTCACCTTCTTGTACAGTCACTGAGTTTTTGAGGATGGCCTGCTCTAGGCAGATTTACTGCTGTGCCATACTTTTTCCGTTTCTTATTTACTGACTTCAAAGTACTCCAAGCGATATTCAGTGACTAGGAAATGTTCTTGTATCCCTCCTCTGATTTATGTTTATGAATAACCTTTTCACGGATCTGCTTGGAGTCTTCTTTTTTTCTCCATGGTGTTGTTTTTCCCAAGACACTGACTCACCAGTAAGTGGAACTTCCAGAGACAGGTGTATTTATAATCACTTCAATCAAATCACTTTGACTGTGCACAGGTGATCTCCATTTAATTAACTGAGCTAATTCTAAAACCAGTTTGCTGCACAATGATTATTTAGGTGAGTTGCATTACAGTGGGTGAATACTTACTATTTTGTGTTTAGTATTTATTTTAAATTTATACTAAATGGTAGAAATGTATTTTGACTTTGATATGAAAGAGTCAAATGAAGTTCACTATTATTTGTTTTAAAGATTGAATCAAATATAAAAACATCCAAGGTGGGTGAAAGCTTTTTATAGGCACTGAATATCCCATTCCTCAAATAATCTATACTGGATCTAATATACATTTATGATATAGGTTTAATCACGCATGCTAATCATGCATGGAGCTGCTCGTTGTGAACGGCTTCGCCAAGGACAGTAACGTCTCTCGGTGGTCAAACACAAGATTATGAGTAGTTAGTTCATTTGGTCTGTTTCTCAGTGTGCTAATCATTTCTTTTTTTAGGAGGTTGTGCCTTTTGAACAGTGGTGAAGAGACCTGAGTTTCTAGGCAGGGGTCATCTGCGCCGATACACGATGCTTATTCCTTTTCTCATCATGGTTTAAAAGACTGGAAAAATTATAAAAGTAGATATAGTTATATTTGACATACTGTTTTAAGTTGGATGATTGTGCTTTCAAATGAATATATTTATCCAGATTTATTCAACCTTCACCACACATCACAACAAAAAAGTAGGTTAGTGTACTAAGTCAAAAAAGTTGGAAACAATTCGAAGGACTTGCCGTTTAAACCAAGAGTTGTAATTTGTACAGATTAACTCTGGGAAATGTTTTTAATCCTATCTCGATTATCTTTGGATTCAATTAATCAAGTGGCCTTAAACTCACTTTTAATCCCCGTATAGAGGGTGCAGGGAGTATGTGAATGTTCACTGCAGTTGAGTTAAGTTTAGAAACAGAGAATAAGTTTAACATGCAGCAAAATCTATCCTAGGTTTTTGATTAATTTCTTTAAAACACTTCAACCAGGTTTAAACCCATGATAAATGGTTTGGATTGTTTCCTGCAACTGACCCGCCAAGTCTTGTGAGTTTTTGAGAAACCACCAAGGTTTTCTATAACCAGAACAAATAAAATAGGATGCTTTGGCACCTACGGTGCTTGGCCCCCTATTAATAATAAAACATCATGATATATTAGAGGAACAGAGGTCCATTCTATGCCTGTAAATAGTGTGAGCGTTTGTAACGCTGTGTGTTGGTACCGGTTCAATAGGGATGCTGGAAACATTTTAGGTCAGAAAAAAAGAGCCTGAAGTAGGTATCATCATTTATTGATTCACACAGAGGCTCAGGCCCTCCTCCCAACATGAAAGGACCAGAAAAAATCTAACTGCTGGCCCACTCTTTTTTAGCTAGAAATCGAATCTCATCTTCATCCTCTTCCCAGCATACACTGCAGGGGGTAGCGTTCTTCTGAAAAATCAACATATTGCAATCTGCTCTTGCCAAGTGTCAGCAAACCACAGGAAACCTGACACTTTCATCCATGGCCTGGAAATTTTAATGAAATGAAAGTTAAAATTCTACTTTAATTAGAATGAAGGAAATCCCTTGTGAACAGGTATAATGCAATATAATATACAATATTGTGAAATTATTTTGATTGGGCATGTTTAAGATTATATATGTAGATTATTATGGGCAGATAATACTAACTCCATTAACATTGTTATGAAGCAGATTTAAATCCATGGTCTAGCCAAATTACACCCTGAACAAAAAGGTTTCTTAGTTAAAAATTGTTATTTTGTATTGATGTATACAACATGCAAGGCTTTAACTATTGTAGCGTTTTTCGGAGTGCTACTACTCTGCGCGGATTCAAGCACGAGACCGACACCGTTTAACAGGAATCAAT
>JAOVYW010008418.1:14575-34937 GCA_025775045.1 Hiodon tergisus
TATATAACGGTAAAATTTGAAAATTTGAAAATTTGAAAAATGCCTGCTTTTTAAAACTACCTTCTGTGCATCGCAGTGTCAGTGCATATAAATAGATCTCTATAAAACATATAAATGTTTTATAATTTATAATAATTTTTTTTTTAAACTCTATAAATTAAGACAGAGGTATTAATCCAATGGAAAAGGCACCCTGATCTTGTTTAACAACAGCAGTTTCAGAAAGTCCAGTATCTCAGTTAATCATGGTGGCATTTACAGAAGACATAGGTGGCCCTATTTAATACTGATTCATTTTCAAATCCTTCATAAAATGGTTCGCAGGACTCTAGCAATTCAGATTTATCATCATTAATAGATCATGCCCCAACAGTAACAGCCATTTATAAAATATTCTGCTGATTGTTTAGTGGATAATTAGAATAACTAGAATGTGCAGTATATTAATTTATATATCAGTGGCTTCTTAAATTAAGTCTGTCACTGGGCTAATGGAGGAGCTGATGAGTTGGGGGGTGGGGTCTATTTTTAACTCCTTCCTGGGAGTTGGTGTCCAGTGGGTCCCTAACACTGGTGCTTTAGTGGTGGTTTGTGGTGTTCAGAACTGTAGAATTCATGAGTGCAATGATAACTGCATTGAGTGAGTGATCTAGACACTTTTAAATTAGGGAAAACTCAGGACCGGCATTCTTGTATTAAACGAAAGCGCTGATTTCTGTTTTGCCAGCATTTCCCCTGGAGGGTTCGCTGAAGTCAGTTTAAGCTCTGCCTGCGTCTTCTCCGGACGGCCAGTGATCCACAATCTTGAACAAACAGGCGACAAATCCACCCGCCCCCTCCCTCCCCCTTGTGCTTTCAAAACGCAGACTGTGAGCAGGGCCCACTGAGAGTAGGAAATGAGCGTGGAAACAAAACAGCGTCATGTCGCACACAGAAAGGCCTTCCTCTAGCCACTCTCCGGTCGGCGCGGCGCCATTCACAGGCAACCTTGAAAACGGGCCCCCTGCATAAGTGGGCGTCCCCCTCTCCCCTATCCCTGATTGCAGCTCCTTCACTGCGCCCCAGATAGAGAGAATGAAGCGATGTTTTCTTTGCTCTGTGATTTGCTTTTAACTTTCAATGGCAAAAAGAACACTAACTGTATTGTCAAAGTAAACACATTTTAAACCTAAAAATATATATATATTTTATCCCTACAGAACAGTCCACAAAAGTTTAATATTTAGATCAATATTCTATATTCTTTCATTGTAAATATATGAATTGCTCCTCTCAATCTTTTCTGTATTCAGTACTGTATGAGCATCAAGAATTTGTTATCGTCTGCACCCTGAGGATGATCACAGATTGACATGGATGACCTGATCTCCAGAGTAATGTCACATCATCATGCCCTATGCCCAAAATGATGGAGAATCTAGGTTTCTCTTAGGTGGATTCATTCCCATTTAATTTTGATTAGTTAAAGACCATGCACAAGCACCTCTTACTGCAAGATAGACAGCTGCCTATCTATATGTTGTCAGACAAACCCTTCTCTCCCCACCAGTTGAGGCGGACGGGTCTACCAGGGTCCAGAATACACAAGACATGCCTCAAGGGAGTAACTAACCATGGAGTTGAGTATTGACCCGAGGAAGAGAAATCCGGTCTTCTAGGTCATAACCTCTGATCTCACTCCCCCAAAAATATATAACCTTAGGCATGGAAACCAAATGCAGAGCCAATGTCTTCTTAAAGCAGTGGAAGAGACAAAGGCTTAAGTCTGCATCCAAGGGCTGAACCTTGGTATTGTATGCACAAACTGCCAGTGTCTGTTCCACCCAAGCTCTTAATTGTCCGATCCTCGTGTTGATCCAAATGAACTCCTCAGCTGTGAGAGCCTTTCTGGGTGTTAGCGGTTTTAGCGGTTACTGGAGGACCAGCCCTCCAGAACAAACCTTTAAATTTGCCCTAAAAAGGCTTGTGGATTAATTACTGTTTCCAGTTGCATGGGTAAAAACTAACGAGACTGGTTAGCATTAAGCGCTATATTGTTAAAGATCATGGAAGTTTCCGCGAAAACGTTCTTGCACGCGAGCTACTACCACAAGCCACAAACCCGAAAAAAAAAAAAAAAATCGCTGCCATGACGATATAGAAATTACTGAAATGCAGCCCTGATGATAATGAGGATCTCATGTAGTCTGTGAAACGCATGGTATATAGTCTTCACCATAAGTTCCACTGCACAAATGCATACTACATCTTCAAGAACTGCATCTTCAAAATAGAATTGTTCCTGGACGCAACCACAGAAGTATACTAAATAAATAAACTTCATATTCAAACTGTACATTGCATTACATCTAATCATTCATACATACATACATACATACATGCAATTACATTTATCCATGTACCTAAATGTGAAAACTAGCTAAAATGTATACACAAGTACATCTTACCAGCCTTAGAAAACAATGATCCTCAACTTGGTTCCCCCGTCCCGACAACAAACTGACCGTTTCCCAGAGCCTTTCCTCTGTGCTCCTGTGTACTGCGACTGGCTGACTGGCTGGCTCCCTTCCCTCCGCTCAGCCACCACCCCCCCACCCCTTGGCTCCAAGCCCCTCCGCCCCGTTCCACCCCCTCACACAGCTGGCTGCTGCTCCATTGGCTCCTGCCCGACGGTGGACGTCCACATTGTTTTTCCTTTAGATGTTGTCTATAAGCAGGGAATTACCGGAGAGCACCTCTAGACCCCTTGCCCCCCCATCCTGGGCTGACGCCGGCTCTACTCCAACCCTGCGGGCCCCAGGGGGGTCGGTCTTCCATCAGCAGCCCCTTTCTGTAGTGCTGAGTGTTCAGCGGTGTTTAATTAAGTAAATCTGGTAGTGTATGGGGGGGTGTAACTTCAGGGACCCCTTTTGGGGTGGCACATCTTGAAGCGCTATACTTGGTTTGCTTTACCGTTGCCACAGAAATTTATACAAACTGTCATATTCATTTCTGAATTCAATTCAACAATTCCACAGGACTGGGTTCGTGTTAAAGGGTCACGGAGCAGAGACTGTGGAGGCTCGTTCATGAAGGACTCAAAATTTCTTTGCCTAGCTTCGGCCCATGCGTTGTTTAATGTGAGGCGCTGCTCAACAAATAAATAATAAACCATACGTTTTGCTGATACCACGTCGAGTCATACTCCATCTGTCCTGCATGGCAGATTAATGAGTTTACATTATGCTGGGGGCCCCAGCGAATTGGCTTGATAACTAGCTAGCTTCAGCTACTCTCGCTGTCATTGATTTTAACGATCCTAAACAAGCTCGGCGGAAGACTCCGGAACAGCACCACATAAACCCCACACATTTTCGTCTTAACGGGAAACGTCGTTTGGTTTTTATTTCAGACCGCGATTACATCACCGTGGAAAAGGAAAGGAGCCAAATGAATGACGCTGGCGATTCTAGATTGCCTTAGAGAAGCGAAAGTCGTGCAGAAAAAAATGTCCTCCTTTTCCTATGTCTGAGAAGCCACAGTGCTCCTGGTAGATAATTTATTATTAAACCATTCATTTAGTGGTGGGTTGTAATCAAATCAATTAAGTGGACAGCTAGTTAAGAACAATGTGGCAAGGAATATCTCTACTTGTTTATTCAAAATAAAACTAATCTGTATTGTGAAAACCAATGATCAATTAAAAATACTTAAAAAGTAAAAAATGAAAACAGGTTTATATTCCAGGATGCTACAACTGTCAACCCTGTGAGCTTTTTAAATACAGTATACATATACATACAGTATATATATATATATTTATACGTGTGTGTGTGTGTGCGTGTGTGTCACTAGTTGTGTGCATGTCAACCATGGCTGCTTAATTGATTGACTGAAAACCCCAGCCGCACTACAGACTACACAAGAGGCTGATGGGACATAGAGCGGGCTAAATGAGAGATTAGCAGTCATTGGTTCCTGAGTCCCGGGGGAGGGCTCTTTCATTTAAAGTGGCTTTAAAAAAAATAATAAACCACCAAATGTCGGCCTCAGAAACTACCTCCCTATGACAACAAACAGGAAAAGCCCACGGATTCAGTTTCTGCCCGTTAATGATAGAAAAGCAGAATTTCAGCTATTAATTTTAGTTTTAAAACATTTAAATTTTCAATGTGCCGCTTGTTGCTAATATTCCACGAGCTGGAAACTGACTGATATATCTCAACAAAACTCCACATAACAAACAAATGTCCGTGCAAAAGAGGTGACTTTTATATCATTAAAAGTTTGGCACAGTTGCATGGTTGAAGCACAATCCTGCTGCACTTCCTGAAAACAAAAGGGAGGAATCAGGAAACGAAGTCTGTCCAAGTCTACTGAGCGTTTATGTTTATGTCTTTATGTCAAAAGAGATTACCTCGTAAAAAAATGACAGCAAGGGGCATTTTAAGAGCTACAGCTCACCCCTATTACAAAATAACAATACACTGCACCAAACCCGAATAAACAAATGCAATCTTCGTTGTTATTGACCAATTTTCGTTTGATTTTAATTCTCTGTGATACGTGGTTGTGCACTCGGTTCTTTGAAATGATTAAACTATTATTCAAAGACACACACGTAATGTATCACTTTAATACCTTTCAAGATTTAAAAGCATGGCGTCTGTTAAAACAAATGAATGAAAAGTACAAGACAGTAGAAGATCATATGGATTATGAAAGCAAGACCAGAGTTGAACAATTTAATAGAGTGCGCTGTTGAAAACAGCAGAAAATCAAATGCTTTAGTGTCTTTAAAGAGGTGCTGGTGTGGGGTTGAAACTGAGAGGAAGGGAGTACTGAGAAAGCGAAAGCAGACTTGTCAGTATTTAGGGCTCTTTTACGGGGGGCCCACAGGCTGGCTTCCTCTGCTCAGCAGTGGTCTCAAGGGCCGCTCTGCCAAACCCTCCCCGTCCGCCTGTTGTCCGTAACAACGTTAAACTGCGACTGAGCGGCTGGACGCGTCTCGTCAGTGTCCGTGGCTGGTGCCACTGAAGGAAACCTGCTCTCAATCTCTGCAGGCTCACTACCGTGCCTGGTCCCCACCCTTGCTTCGCTGTTCGCCTGTTTGCACAGAGGCCTGGCAGTTCACCATTACAAGGTTATCTATAGAATATAAACAGCTGTAATTCTTTACTGTGATCAAGTTTCAACTTCAAAAGTGTGCGCCACTTATTAAAGTGGTTTAATAATGTAATCTGATATCTTAAAAGGTTTAATTTCTGTCTAAACAAATTTGACTGAAACATGTTGATTAGACATTTGGAAAAACAGTTGCCAAACTTTAAACTTTTAAATTTATTTTTTACTTGGTACATTACTGCATTACTGCAGAACTACATAACTATAACTATAATAGAACAACAATAACCCCACCCTTCCCCACAGTGTAATGAAATGTGTTGAAATTTTTTCTTTGCACCTACAAAAACAGAGTAACCACTTTTTGCGCGAGGGGGTCGGCGGAAGGCAGGGAGAAACGTTTGTTGCTCGCCCAGAAGCCTGTTATTCCCGAAGAGGATGAATCACCATCAAAACAAAATAAAGGGCACACCCCCTCCGCTCTCACCTCTGAAGATTGTGAAAAAAACTCCTAAAGCCAATATTGCTTCTCTTCTCGATTACCAGCGGTAGTCACCGGGGCGCTCCCTCAAGCCGATTCCCAGAGGTCCAGGGCGACCTGTGTGGGGCTCCCGGTTTCGTTTCCCTGCTGCCCTGCAGGGTGTCGCTGATGGCTTGCATTCCAGCAGTAGGCTGGACCACCTGTCAGCCGCCGCCCCCATATCGGCCTGTGCAAATTTCCTGGTGTAAACTTCCCCCGCAGAAGCGTTCCAGGAATCATGCCTCCCTCCGCTGCTCCCGCCCAAGGGAAACTCCTTAATCCAGTAGTGATGGGCGGGGGGAGGGGACGCGAGGCCACTGCCATCAGGCCCAGGGCGGATATCGAACGCGGGATCGCAGTGGATAACAATCAGAGTGCGGACGAGGTCAGGAGGGCGCACGGCGTTGATGCACGGGCGGGCGCGGGCGTTTTTTTGTGCCAGGATCACAACGGGAAGAGACGGATGAGGCACAAAAAAATTGACCACTCCAGCACTATGGATCACCTTCAGGTTAGACCAACTGACAGCCCCGGTCCGCTGGAGCTCATTATCTTCTGGCAAACCAATCAATATCGGTCATCTGGCCACGGATCAAGATGTTTTTACAGCGCGCATTTTTACTCACCTGCACATGCAAATACTGGCTGTGCCATTTGGAAAAGTTTGTCGGAAATGAAGTATGCTGAAGGAAAAGCCGAGACGTTTCTTTGGCAACGTAGAAAATCTCCGTTCTATATTTCACTTACACACTAAGGTCAGTGTCATTTAGAAATGTTTGGTGGTAGCAATGACGTAACGATACCCTAAAGACTAAACACTAAAAGTCATAACCTTCTGAAACAATTATTATTATTATTTTTTAATCTACCAAAGCAGCCAGGGGTACACACCTCACCGGAAAATCTGTGCATAACAGATAGCCTTAATTATATGTTAAATGAAATCGATTAAATCAAGTGGAATAAAAGTCATCGACGTCACAGACTGGTCATCTACCTTGGGCCGAGAACATTTTTTTACAGTAACTTTTCAGACGTGTGTCTCAGAGAAGTGGTGAGGCACGGTGGTGTGCCTCAGAACCAGTGACTAACAGCTTAATGTCGCACTGCACCAAGTGTGGAACACCACTGTATTGTTAGCAATATCACAAGTGCAAGGACCGCAGCATCAGTAAACTAGCACTTTAACGGCTGGTCGGAGTTAAACCAGTAGGAGCCAAGTTCAGGGCTCTTAATTGATTTTTCTCCCGCTTAAAAAGAGCAATCAGGAAACCCTGTTGTTTTATACTGGGAAAGGGCTTTTCGCTTTTTAATTAGCAAAAAGCAATAGCATGTCTCGAACTACTATACAAATATTCTTTCTCAGTTCCTCTGTCCTCTGTCTCCAATAAAACGCCTCCGCCCTTACTCATTGCTCCGCCCCCCAGCGCCTGGTTCTGGAGCGGGGTTCTAATTGGCTGCTAACGGACCGCCAGCCCCAGTCACTGGGTAGGCTCAGAGAGACTTTCCCTCCGGGTGCTCTTATGTCTCTGCCGTGGATCAATAAGAACTGGGCGAGTCCCACCCAGGGGCAGGTGGCAACGCTGCAGCCACCAAGGGAAATCAAGAGGCTAATGGATGGCTAAAAACAGGCTAATCAGCTTAGGGTGCAAACATGTTGCTAAATTAACAAACTTTACCTTCGCTGTAATATCATAAAAGCCCTGCCTGAACTGAACGCGAGGGTCTGGTTTCCTCAATAGATCAAATATAATAAAAAAATATTTTATTTTTGGTATTTATTTGTTTGGTGCTAGTAGAATAGCCAAAACATTAACCGATAAGCAAATATTAGTATTCCTGTAGATCTGATTGAAGTTTTGCTTGGAACAAGGAACACTGTATGTAGCACACATGCTTATAAATAAACACATGCATAAGAAGATCTGGGGTAGAGGACCACTAGGGTGATGGATACAGGGGAGAGGGGAGATAAAAACAGGTTTAGAAAAGAGAGGAACTCCTTTTGTCTGAGGTTGAGAGCAGGCAAGAAATGTGTGGCATGCTGGCAGTATTCAAACTGAAGTTGATGCACACTTGGTTGTCACCTGATCATGGAAAAATGACAGCCAGTTTTGGCAGGTACCAAATGCACATTAAACTTTATGCACACAATCACATGACAGGTTGTTTTATTTTAATACATATTTTGTATGTATTGTATGCCGATTTGCAATCCCTATCTGATCAAAATAAATAAATGTATGATAGCAGCATCACTCCACTTTTGAGTAAGAGCTCTTTGCAACTCCAGTAAAGTTTACCTTTAAATCCAGTGTGAATAATTTTCACTCGTAGCTAGGCAGAACAGCATTGAGTTTCTCACTGAACTGAACTAAAAATCTGAGCCGTGTACGAGCTGTGAACGGGCTCCCCACTGTTTGGGCATGCCTCTGCCAAACCCTGTGGCGTGACAAATGTCTTTGACCCCCTTCGCCTGTTAAGGTCAGAGAAAGAGCACAAGTCTCAAAGCTCCAAATAGCAAGGGGTACAGATTTTACGCCACAAGGGCCGCCTGGGCCCCTCTGCTGGCAAGTGCCACAGTATACTCCTGCACTAAATTTAGAAGTCCCGCCTCCTGTTCGGCTCCAAGCAACCAACCCCCCCCCCCAACCCTCGCATTTTGGCCTTCCTGACTACTTCACTTGTTACTGGGCAAATGCACACCGTAAATCCTAAATCACAGATTAATGGAGGATAGATTGGGGAAACGTCAGATTATACCGGGCGGCACCCATGTGACTCTGATGCTCTATTTCAAAATGGATCTTATTCTTCTGTTGGATCAATGCAGCGTGTCCTTAAATATTCCTTAAAAGGACAGGTTGGTGCAGGTTAATGTTTAGGTCATGTCTATATTTTTAAAAAGCATCCATGATGTGACGTAAAAATGTTTTTATGGTTTTAAATTTGACAAATCTTTCAGTCAGGAACGGGATGTTTTAATTAGGCGAAGTGCTGTAAAAGGACAAAGATAACCACATTAAAATACTCAATAGGAATGGGAAAGCAATATTTGAACTCTAGTCTGGACATAACAGTGCCTCAGAAACCACTGCACAGTATTTTTATAACATTCATCTGAGTAGGAGGCTTACAATCGGAAAAGACTGATATTAAGCATCACAAAGAAGCATGCATAAAGCATTCATGAATAAAATTCATAACTCATAACTCTTTAATGACACCATCGCAAACAGAGGAATTCTGATGTACCCTTAACGTCTATGAAATATGAAGCTATGTCACATGAAATATGAATGAAACATGTTAGACGGCATCAATTTTTCAGTGTCAAGAAAATAACAATAATGCTAACTCAATCTGAAAGGTGCACTCAGCACATGTTTTATGCATTGAGGCAGAGTTCCACAGGAGAGAGGACTGAAGTAGTATCGTAAAGTTCCTCTCAAATCAAAAGTATTACAATAAGTGAGACAAAGAAATACGCAATAATTTTCATTGACTTAGTGGTTATAAAATAACTTTTTAAAGTTTATGCGGTTGAATAAACAATTTTTTATTTATTTTTATTTCGACTGTTATACAATAGACAAGTTTTAAGTTTTACTCTGTAAAATGTCAAACGTAACTCAGAATTCTCACGTTCCGATACATTTTCCATTTGAAAACACGCAGGTTCGTGCAACCCTTTAAAAACACTTCAGTGCAACATGGGAAATGACCAAGCTACCTAAGTGTTTTTATCTTGACTGTGGTCCAGGGGCTATAAAGTCCAGGACCTGCTGGGGTAGCGAGGTGAGACTATCCCACGGCTAAAATGCCACCCAGGAACCACATGTGACTCCCGCCAGTACAATTAGAGAGCCGTCCAGCATGGCATGAATGGACACAAACAATCCAGCCATGGCAACAGACCGCAGACCGGCGCACAACCAATCCTCTCCGTAATTAGGAAAGAATTCATATTCCCGCTAAGGCTGCGTTATCGCTTAACGAACAGCAGTCTGTTGGCCAGAACCAGGGAGCCAAACCGAAGCCAAGCTCATCGATTACAACAGGCTTTTACAGACTGGCGGTATCTGTGGCCAATCCAGTGAGTATCAGCGATCGGGAAAAATCCCGCTTCCTGACTCTAAGCATAGAGAATCATGTGTATTCCAATGGAGGAGTCACAATCCTGCATCGTGAAAAATGCTGTTGGATATAGAACCATGCTATTTAGTTGCACAGATGCAAAACATTGTACTGTAGAAAGTGCTGTTTGCTACATGGAAAAGCCCATGTGATCAAATGGAGCATTTGAACTCTTCTAGTACATCATTTTATTGCAATTGAGAGCTACTACAATGAGGGCCAGACTGTATTTAGGAAAATGCATAGCTTTTAGAATCATAGTTACGTTGCCAGGATGATGAAAAGATGAAAATTGGAGGGAAAGTATTGTCCTTTTAAAAAGCCATTAAACAGCCAAGGGGGAAACATATTAAATGTCAGGATATGACTGAATAATATCACTTCGTTGATTTGACATTTCCATTTAAACTAAATTGCATGCATATATTCCTTCATGCAAAACTTTAGATCCGTCCAGTTGAACTACAGAGTACCGTTTGGACCCGTATAATTGGTGGAAGGATGGGTGAGCAACTACCAGTATCAACCGTCTTCCAAAATAATCGTTTTAATTTATTAATTTATCAATTCATTACTATGATTTGGACATTATAGATTAACAGATCAACTTCCGATATCCTGCTTAAAAACAGGCAAACTGTTAGGGGTTTTCACACAAAATGTGTAGTGTGTATGTTTCTACCTATTTAAACTTTCCTTGACATAGGTTTTTCGTTCCAGCATGTTACTCCAGGGCTTTCTGTTTAGTAGAACGTAAGACGTTGCAGTCACATAGTTTCTCCACTGTTGAGTCCTAATTAACATGGATCTGGGGGCGAAACTAAAGACTAATCTACCCCCATTAACACGCACACACAACAAAAAGCTATATACACATATCACAGAGACTGCTAAGGCCTCCTTTTAAGTGCACCGACCAGGCACTGGGGTCTAACCTTTGCCCTTCTGGGCACAGGTCAATTGGCATTTCACCCTCTGACAATGGGAAACGTCTCATGGGATGCCTGCTCCTTTGATCAATTGCGTAAAAATCTACCCCTAAATAAAATTACTGTTGTACCACTTTGAAAATGAACCACGGAAACAAATGCCAAGTCAGCAAAAATTGCCTCTAGGATAATGATCTGGTTGGAGCTTGGCAGATGCTGGGCTATAACATCTGGACTTGGCGCACAGATGTTGCAGACTCACTCCTGTCAGCTGTCCTGTCTGCTGGCTCCAATCTCCCATGGGGCCATGCCGTAAAAACACCCTGTCCCACAGCTCCTCACATGGGGCCAAATCTCTCACTTTGGCCAGAGCACTCCATTTGTGACCATTTGGACTGACACAACATAACTTATCCTTATCATCCAACAAGTTGCGTTTACCGTGTCTAAGCAGAGGCCCGCGAACGCCATCCCTGACTCAGTCTTTTAATGGTACTCATTACCTCTCTGCCTTGCAATCATATTTCCAAGAATGGACTGATGCAACAACCTGGCAAAAGAGTACTTTCCTAATTAAGGGCCGTTGGGTTAAAACATATGAATAGTTGGTTATTCATTAAAGTAAACTTAGACAAGCTGTTTGTTTGGAGCAAGCATTTAAAACTCCTGGGATTCATTTCCTTGAGTATAATTTTCAATTAAATCATGTTATGACTCATATAATGAATTCATGACAAACGATTTTTAAAATTGGCATGGTATAGTAATACATTTACAGTGGACAAAACATCAAACAACAAAATTATTTTTTCGATATGGATATAAATGGATATATTAAATAATAATATGTCTTAGAGGCCACACCCACTGGACATATTCATGCGTTTAATAGAATCTAATAGAAGCTGATTCGCCTTAGCTTGTCCTTCAAAGTAAAACAGACACAATATCTTGGCTGTCAGACCGTTAAGTCGACGAGACATATTAGCGGTCAACTAGTTCCCATATAGGTTCACCTTTGATTCACTTCATGGCACAGCTTAAGTACACTGCACATTCTGGAGGTATTATCTTTTTCCAAGTTAAAAGTATGGTTTACCAGGAGTCAAATTTGTGTTTTATCAACAGAGTGACCCACTGAATGTGAAAGAACCAACACAACTAGAACGGCACGCAAGCTGCGCGTTTGTGTCTGACAAGCTAACATAATGAGGAGAAGCAGCAATATACTGTGCTGAACAAACACAGCGGAACATTCCAGGCATCTCCCACCGAGTACAAAAAGGAGGTGCGGTCCTCCTGGGATTGTTAGTTCCCATGCGCTAATGCAACCGACGGGTAAGGAGGTTGAAGAGGAAAAGCGAGGCGCGACGAAAGCCTTTGGGGAAAGTGAAGTGAGCTGGCAACTGCTCACCAGGAACTAGGCTCCAAAGACAGATTCAAGTAAACGGCTTCAGGGGTCCCAGGCGGACGAGAGGCTAAGAGACATCTGCCAGAACTGTCACTGTCCGACACGACCCCAGCGACCACCAGGGACCACCAGGGCTGTCAATTACCGAAACAACTCCCAAACCCCCCCCCCCCACTGATCCACACCCCCCTGCTACAGCCAGGACTGGACTACACTGGGCTGGATTTTTGTGTAAATAAATAGATTAAATCCTTCCAAATTCCATACATTTCTACCAACAATAGCCTGCCCATAGGCCTCGGAACTCCACAACAAAGCATTACTCACCAAATGCCCTTATCCAGCACCAATCCAGGGTAATGTGCCAGCTTACACATTCAGCATGCCCAATCCACCTATAGGATTTTGTACTGGTGAAGTGCAAACTAGAACGACACTGGAGCAAGGTAAAAGACCGGGATTACATTTGGCTACTACTCCCTAAAACCTATCAGTTTTTCTGCGGCGTTTCACCGTTTCAGCCGTTCTGTTCCTCTTGGCCCTGCGAACCGGGTGGGTGTGGGTGGAGAGGTGAGCCCAGCCGGGGCTGAGAGGGGGGTGATTAACGTTGGCAGTCATCCACTCTCGCCGCAGTTAATGTTTCACAGATTCACCGAGGCTAGTCCCTCGTGTGGGCGTGGGTGTGGACGGAGGGGGATGGGGGCAGCGTGACACACCGAAGCAGGGCCATTCTCATTAATTGGGCACTCCCGAGGGGAATGGGCAAACAGACTGCATGCCATGTTATCAGGGCAGGCGATACAGAAGGTTGGGTATGTAGCTTCCCTGTGGTGACACTGGGTATCAAAGACCCAAAGATCATTATAATCACGTTCCTTTTCCTTTACCCGGATACCAAGTGAAAGTAACCTCTGCTTTACCCTGCCTCGTGGTTAGTAATTAGTTAAGTGACAGTGTGACAGGCACGTGAATAACCATGAGCTATATTATGGCAAATATGAATTTCAAATATGAGAGACAATGCTTTTTTTAACGATATGAATGTCAGGAATAAAATCAACCCCCTAATAACAGCATGGCCAGAGACAATACGTCTGCTTTCAAGAATATTTTTGTGTCAAACTACCACATGCATGAGGAATTATATGGCTCCAAATAATTTAGAATTTTTCCTTTGATACATTACTGGAACATAGCAATGAAAGGATGACACAGCCTTAGCTTATTGTGATCAAATGGTCTACATACTCCAGTTATGCGTTTCACTTTTACTTTCAAACATTGATAGGACAGCCACGTGCCAATAACATAAAAACAACAGGCCTATAAAATGAATCCATAAACCTAATTTCATATGATAGTGGAAAGTGTACATCCTATAAAGCTCTCCAATACGAGTTTATTGGAAAGTGTGAAGTAATACTCTCTGCGCTACATAGTAATTATTTTAAAATGAAGAATTAACCAAATGCAGAAGACAAATTAATTATCACCTGAACTAAAAAAGTAACGTTTAGACTCTTTCTGGGATACTGCTTTCAGGCATGAACAGATTGCGAGAAAAAATTCTTGGCGGGCAAAGCTGAATCTTCTAAACTGGCTGCACTGTATAATATTGGCCCAAAAAGCCTTGATTACCTTACGCTGAAAGCATAGGCCCTGTTGTTTTTGGCGCTTCAGGTTTAGACTTCGAACTGAGTTTTGGCCTATTTTTTCCTAACACGCCTAATTATGAATATCTAGGTGATGCATGATATTTGTCTAGCAGATTTACACAGGGTGATGTCCATATCTTATGTCTGACACATTTTCTGTCTGTAGATCATATATCTCGTGTTCAAGGGTGCAACTAATGTGCCCTGTCCCACCAACTCGAATCAGGGATCCTCTGGTGGGTAAGTACAGCAACACGACCCGTGCTCAGCATGGTCTTTAGCCTGGCCTGAAAATCCCCATGGAAACCGAACCGTTGTTGCGGCATATTCCTCCACACATCTGCGTTGCAGCACGCCGATAATTTCCCACGGCGAGCTAACCGGGGAGCTGCCGCTGAAAATGCCAATGGATAAACAGTTCAGCTCACTCAGCGGGGCGACCTCGGTGACCCTGATCTGCTGATAACTTAAGCGACTTTATGAAAGGTCACAGCACCGAACTGCTACGGTTTGTTCGTGGCCTGGAAAATTAACGCGAACTGTGTGGATCCAGCTTACATAATACATTACACTGTGTTTCAAAAGATGCCTTTAAATTTCAAACACTATTCCCCCTTTTTAAATGTAATCAAACCGCATGAAAGATTGGTTAATAGGACTGTTTACTGACAACTTATGTAAATTGTCCACGGATTAACTTAAACAAAATGCGAAATGCACTAGGATCAAGCGTTGGTGAGAGAGAGTTGTGCATCAACAATCAAGCCTAACAGAGCAGCAAGACGAAAGCTGCTGACTCAACCGGAAACAACGGGATCCTTTCCCTAACAATAACAACTCGCCCATCAGGAACTGTGTAGAAATCATCTCGCTCCTTACAAATCTGCAGACTTTTCCCAGGGGAAAACTTGATCATAGAAACATCTCAGATCCGAGGTTATCAATGGTTTCTCTAATCCATTGACACGCTATTTATTTGTCCAGGTCTGTGAATGTGGAGTGCATCTGTGAGGCCCTTATAAAATACTTTAAATCTGCATCTGGGAAGACTCTAGTCCGCTGTGCTCAAACAGGTGGTTTTGGGACAGGGGGCATAAGCCTTCTGACCTTCAAGAGAAATGTTGCCACTCAAGCAGGCAGAAACCGGAAGCACCAAATTTCAATCAGCGCAAACGGCCACAAAATCACGTCCCTAATACGATACAATAAGACCCTTCTGAGTTTTAGTTTTTCCTGGATCATCCTTTGAAAGGCAGATACATGACATCTGCTTGCTCCTTTTTCGTCTTATCTCGGTTAAATAACAGTGCATTTGTGATAGGGATCAGGGGAGGGGGGAAAAACAATTCACTGCTCTGGCTCAATCACCCACAGTTCCCCTCGCAATTAGCAGAGGTCATTGTTCATTATGGAAAGAAAAGGGTTATAACAATGGCTCCCTTTGACAACGGGGTAGGATTATACACCACCCTATGCAAACAGAGGAAATGACAATTTAATGTCCCATGAAACAACAAAAGCGGTTCTTTACAAAACAAACATCAGCTTTCCAAGCCCAAACCACCGAGACAGAGAGCAATATTAATAAAAAATGCAACAGTTGTGTTTCTAAAGCCAAGATATCCCCAGGTTTTGTTTTTTTTTCTTACCTCCCCAAACTGAAATTTAAGTCAAATTGCTCTTGTGGCTGGGCTACATGTAATTACTAGCAGTTTACGCACTCCCGAATAATTGGTTACAGAGCTCTTATGAAATGTGTGCTCTCACATGAGGCAGGAGGCCTACACTGTGGTGTGTGATAGTCTTCTACTTGACAATTATTTGGGGCTGAGCTGCCAAGAAAAAAGTTTGTAGGCACATACCAAACTGGAAAACGGTCTTTGAAAAAACGATCCTGAACAAAAGACAAATCTCCACTTACTGAAAGGTCTGGATGCCCCTCGAGTCTGGTATGGTGATGAGGTGACGGTTGGAGCAGGATGGTCCTTTGGAAAGCTGGATGAGGACCCGCTGTCTGGCTTACCTTCTGCAGGAGACAAGGAGGACAATAACTCAAACAGCGCCAGCGAGATGCCCATTGTTGAACCTGGACATTCCACGGGGCAGGCTGAGGAGGGGATCGTCCTCGCGCTGGTTTCCATGGGGACTGATAGCATCAGGAATGCACATTCCATTCCAGCCGGGCAGCTGGAGGCAACGGCGGAGATAAAGGGCGTCTCTGTCTTTGCTCACTTGGTTTCGCAGCGGTCCGAGAGGGCTTCGTGGCGGTCGTGGTCGTGCTTCACGGGTCACGGTGACGCAAATACCAGATTAAGAGCTACGCCAGAACGACAGGGCTTGGGGGTCTTTTCTTTGACAGTACACCCTTCAGTGCCAAATCCCTTGTGAGAAGACAAAAAGAAACCACGGCGGCTGCTGCCTAGCGTCTTCATTCACAAACAAACCCAGAAACGGAGACAGTTCCCAGAAAAGCCGCAAAAAATGGAATTCTATGCGTAAAATCTGATATTTAGAGTAAAAAAAGGTCTGATAACTAAGTCACCTTTAGAGATGCTTCTTCAACTACATAGTTTCGAGTTTAAAGCAGTATGATGATTATGCAGGGGGCAGGGGAACCTGCTTGCTGTGATTATCTGTGTCTGTGATTAAGAACCAGGTCACAGGGTCAAGCAAGCCAGACCTCTCTTATATTTCAGCCCCGTCCCTGAACCAGTCTGGTGACTCAGTTTAGCGGCCCTCCTTCACAGGCCTCTTGGTTCTGATTCCAACCCAAATGACATTAGCCAGGACTATGGGCTTTTGGCCCATAAGCAACAGAGCTTTAATGTCGAGTAGAATTAAAATCGAGTTCATTTTTATAAATACATATTCATTTTGCTTGACGTATATTGCAACACGATCATGCTGTTGCTCATGTTATAGAAAAACTGGGCTATAGAAAAAATCTCCACAGAGAATACAAATTATAAGGCCAGAAACTGTGAGAAGGTTAAATACCACCTACAGACATTTCTGTTCATGAGGTGGGCCTTAAAAACGTGACTCTTAATTTGACTTTCATTTGTGAGGTTATCGTAAATACTAGGCCTACAGATAAAAGGGCTATCATCTATAAAGTGTGTGAAATGTATACAATCAGATTTTATAATGAACAAAATGTGTCTGTAGTTTCTATTCTGTTTTCATAAAAGGGTGCAGACAGAGTGCTGATTAAGGCAGGATCGGGAAACAAATTACCAATTGTACAAAATTACTTTTATATTTTTGCACACAAACATACCTCCACCAACACATTTCTTCCGCGAAGGCCTTGTGGCAGATAACTGCCCACTGATGTGAAATTCAAACCAGGATTAAATTCACACTTCAAAGGCACCTAATTTACTTAAGAGCTTAGTTGGAAGAAAAAGGAGAAAATAAGCTTTATACAAAGTGGGTCCCTAGAATCAGGACTGAAATGAACTGCTCAGCAGCTAATGAAGTCCTCTCCCTCGAACCCCTGCTCCCAGCGCCCCAGCTGCTGGCCAGAAGACTGCAGAAGGGGTGGGTGGGAGGCAGACGCTGACGCAACCCCACAGCCGTCGCCAGCACTAGGAGCCCCACATCTGGACGGCATGCCTAGCCCCTAATATAACTTTCTTTGTTAGCCTGCCACGTTCGTCCGATACAACCACTTTGAAGCTTCAGCCCAGCGGAGCAGCCCACAGTGGCCCGGGAACGCGTATTTCTGCCCTGCTGGTATCAAAAAGCTAAATCCTGACTGGCCGGAACGTTTCTCTCTCACGTTCCACATGCGTTCACAAGATGGAGCTCAAAACACGCGCGGGGTGGATGTGATTGATGGAAGACAGCCAGATTCCTTAAGAAGGGCCAGATTAACTAACTTCAATCAAAACTTCATGGAACAATACCTGTCAGTCAGCTATGCTAAGGCTTTATATGTGGGGAGTTTGGAGGGACATAGCTGGAATTCTTCCTCTCTATTCTCACCTTATGTGTTCACCACATGTGGAGTATAATACATTTGTTACTATGACCCTTAATTTAGGATTTAGAAATCGGCACATCAGTATAGAAGTTACACAGAAGACGTTTAGAGAAAGAGGAGGCTGGAGAGTAATTACTAAGTTACAGAGTTAAATTCAATGAATTTAAAAAGTATCTCTCATCATGGTCCCTAGTAAATATAAAATACTCCAGTGCAGTACAGCACAGCACAGCCAATACCTGCGGGAGGCAAGCTGCATCTTCAGAAGATTCTTACCTGATACGGGCTATTCATTGCAGTGCCAACACATATAATGTGGCAAAAACAAACAAACATAATACACATATAATATACCACAAAAAAGTAGTATTTACCGCTAGACATGCCGTGATGTTAAAGTGCATCTCTGTCGACGAGCGCTCTTGAACAAAATAAATAAATAAATGATTTCCCCGTATAACCGGCGCGCCTACCCTGCGAATATCGGTAAAGACTGTAGTCTTGAATAGGTAGGTATCTAGTGCAGCAGTTATGATTTATGTGTTAATCGAAAATACGCATTTAATGTTCAAATGCAATGCTATACTGTTTATGGTTAAAACATACTACTTATGACGAAATAACTAATACCTAATACTTACGTTTTTGTTTTTATATCAAACGAAATAAACCCTTTCCCGTGTAAAACTGATGACACACACCCTAAACATTCTTTGAAGAGAGAAACTCGTAATAATCACATTTATGAAATGTTAGTATAATCCGAATTAAATAACTTTGAGCAACAAAATTTATATTACATTTCAAAAAACGGTCTCTCGCGACAAAAAGTCGCGTTTTTAAATGTAAAAAAAAAAAAAAATGTTTTCACTACTACGCACTGTGAATGATGGTGTTAGATACTTTGCCAATAAGTTGTAATCCGCATTTCAGAAACATTTTTCCTAAATAAAAACACGGACGACCGTAGAGACGTGGACTTTCCTTACCTTTCTTTAGCTGCAGCCCAACGGAAAAAGTGTTGATCAGTGATCCTGTCTGCTCGGTATTTTTTTTTTTTTGGACTCAACTCGACTTCGAGCCAGAGATTCGGTGTGGCATGAAATCTGCAAGACTTACATATTTCTTTATCACGCAAGGGACGGAGGGTAGGATGGAAATGTGACTACGCAAAAGAAAAAGTCACTTTAGCACGGATTAAAATTTTTTTTTTTAAAGTCGCTGCATGAGATGCCGTCTGAATAAAGTGAACTACTTGCAGCGGGTGCGCACTTGCGTGTACGCCTGCAACAGCTATCTGTGACATACTACATTCCTTTCCCCTCTTTTGGATACTCCTGCTTGTAAATACATTATAACGGAACTGGGACACCGCAAGGCATTATGGACCGTTTTAAAGCTGCAATGCACTTTCCCAACCCAACTGCAGAATATTGGGAATACCTAATTGAAACACTCACTCCTTTAGAACTAAATTATGAAGGGGCAAAATATTCAGAAAAAAATATTTGGCGTGTTGGGAATACCAGAGTGCATCTACCATGTAGTGACAAAGTGTGTTTAAGCCTTTTTGTTTCTTACCAGTGTAGGGGTGTTTAGCCTTCCTGAATCAATTTGCTATATCTTACTATAGTCAAGAGTACTAGGGTTGTGTTAAAATACATTTCGTATATACGATAGGCATTGATTTCAGCAGTAAATCACGCCAATAAATTTTGCACACTGAATCGAAATCTTCTGGTTTGGAGGCTTTGGGATCTCTTTACGGAGTTTACTGGTTCTCGTAAAGAGGTGTTAAGTAAATTAAAGAATGATGTCAATTAATTACCATTTTCTTTTATTATATACTCGATCAGTTCTGGAATCGCCATCTTCACAGCTCTCCAGCTCTCCTAACCCTAACCCTAACCCTAACCCTAACCCCAACCCCAACCTAACTCGCCGATCCACTCGCCTTCAAACCATTGTGTCATTTAACTCTCTTCAGGCCATGCAACACGTGTAGTTGACCAACAGTGATTTCCCAGTGGTGCTGTGAGCCTGTGAAGTCACTGGATTCGCCACATTTCATCAGGTGAGCGAGAGTCACATTTAAACGTTTAAAAAGTTCTGCCTCGCCATTTGGGGGAGTCATCGTCCCACATTGGGCTTTTTATCCAGGTTCAAACCTGCTGGAGCCCATCCCAAAATTATTATTTTTTATCTTTCCAACACATCTTTGTCAAACTAATGGGATGCCATTAAGTGTAATCTGTTACCTGATACGTGATAAGTCAGCACAAATGCCTGGTCATACATACTATTGGTGATCTTTCCATGTTTGTTTGTTTTTTATTAGAACTGACGATTTATTGATGAACAGCTGCCTTCGTGACAAACCACCAGTGACTATTGTTTTAGTGAGGAAAAGAGTGTGCGTCAGAGTGCTTCTGCTGATTGGAGAGGCCAGTGGAAAGGGAGGAGTTACTTTTACCCTTCTGTTGTGGTAACACATTACAATTCAATATTTCAAAGTTTTTTTAATTCAGAAAAAAGTTGTGTTCTGAGTGAGAAAAAACATATGCTCGCATATTACAGTTTGCCCCCCATGTTAATAGAAGTCTAGTCAAGAAATGTATT
>JAOVYW010008419.1:0-10181 GCA_025775045.1 Hiodon tergisus
CCCCCCCCCCCCCCCCCCCCCCCCCCCCCCCCCCCCCCCCCCAAGCCGCATTTAAAAAAATCAAAAATCAGCAGTCCCCAACTTTCCCACTAATACAGGTGATTTTATACGCCACCATGAATCTGAACCTGTGATTGTCTCAAATCCCCCGTACAAAAGTAATAGCAGGCATCATATAAAACCAACTGTATCGGGGGGGACTGGAGCTTTAGACTGCTGCTTTAGATTTTAAAGATACGACTGTTTGTTAACTTGCCTCAGTAGCCTGCCGTTTGCCGTAACTGACCGTACAATTCATAGGGGCATAACATTTCTCAACAGATGATCAGCAAAGACTAAAGCAAGCATACAACCAGGTCAGTGCTGGAGAAACACTACAGAATAGAGTTAAGCAGTCAGGGAGCCAACAAATTGGGGTAAACGGTCTTTACAAGACGGTAAGGAAACATCACAACAGGGAACATATTGTACTTATTTATAACAACTAAATATAACCTTAACAGGAAGATCCAACTTTAAACAAAACAAGTGCTCCGTCACAAAATACCAAAGCGAACGCTGAAACTTTAAAACACGGATATTTTAAGCTACTGCACTAGACAACAAATGACTATTGATGTGGGATCTATCTGGAGTGACAGCAAAATAAACTACATGCAGACAAATGTAAAACAAAACACCAAGCAATATTACACCTAAACGTTTCTGCGTCTTACCACATTAATGCCCCCACTGTCCTAGTTTAATATAGCACAAAATGATTATTCGGTCTACTGTATTAGTAACAGATAGCACGGGCTAGCCATTGATCAACGGGGAGGTGTCCAACAAAATTAGAAACACTACAAAATACTTATAAAAAATTACTCTACCCAGCTGGACTTGGTCCATAGGCTATCATGTTCTGGTAGAGTTCAGCACTAGCAGGCACGCGTTTTGCAAAAAGGTTTTCACACAATTAATTTTTGATCTCCCAATAACCATTTTCTTTTCCATTTATACCCGAGCATTAATATGGATATTTGTGTAATATTTTTTTCTTTATCTACAAAGTATTTTATGTACTTTTGTCCAGCCAATCATGCACATCAAATGTGAAGGGGGTAGAGGGACTGAGCACAAATACATAATCATAGACTTGTGTAGCCACAACTACAACAACAACATGTGCAGTATGTAGACACGCAAGCCCTTAAGACAGAATGAAAGGAAAGAGAAAAAGTTTCTCTCCAATTGGTGGTTCAATGTGTCCCAGCAAAAATACAATCCAACAAAATAATGCATCAAGACCATTTTTAGGACTTCCACACTTAGCCAACACCGGGATTCATCCTAACATAGCACTGGAGGGACTCCATTTAACTCCCCCACTCCTAGCTGTTTGGCCCCAGGTCCAAGTACAGAGGATCTTGTCACTGATGAAAGATGGAGGACATTGGGAAATAAAACAAAATAAAAATAAATGGGGGGAAAACACAAACAACATTTAAAGGACTCTGTCAGAAAATCAGTGACAATGACAAACTTGAAGCCCTTTTTCTGAGTCACAGAGGATTCTAATTTTGTCACTGCAGTGGAAGATGACGCCCACCCAGACATCATATCCTCCAAGTGATGTGCTGTCATGTGAGTGCTGCCCGAGGACATACTTTTCCACACTGCTCTTACACATTTCTCCCAACAGTTTTGCAAGTTACAAGGAAATGTGTAAAATGTCTCGCTTAGCACACCCCATATTTCCTGGTGCACATGGTTTGAGACTTGCCACAGGCGTATCATCGGTTATGTATGTAACTATACAGTCCATACATGCCCTCACACGCACATGAACAAGCCTGACGCTGCGCATTCCTTTGCTAAGCTCTCCCAGCATGCCCCTGGGCAACAACTGCGGCTGAGAACACAGAGACCCCAGCACAAGGAGGGCCGCATTTGCGTCACGCTGTCGCAACCCGCCTCAGTTGAGCTGCCCTGGCCGGGTCATGGATACACAAGACAGCGCACTCTGGAGTGGATGAAGAGGCAGGGGGAGCCAGAAGGGACGGTGACACTCACGCGATGGAAAGTCCTTAAGATAGCACTCCTACACAAAACGAGGAATATGATCTGAGCCAGGGACACTGCACGGCTGACACCCATGTGGGTGAGATGTCCGTCTGTCATATAGATCGGCTGCGATCAGTCACTTCCCTTACCATTGCAGCGTAAGCAGAGCACGCTGGATGCTTGATACCGCTTGAAGTAAATAAACGCATCCCAAAAGGTATGAAATACTCCCTGTATCACTGACGTCTGCAGTTCAACGCCACTGGGACAACACTGCATTTCAGCAACACTCACTGTACACATAGGTCTGAGGATGGGAGGAACTCCACTGACATCACTAAACAATTATCTTCCAAAAGGTAATGCATCACTTCTCCAAAATCTTAGGTCTAAAGAGGTTTTCCGTTGTTCCCTGCCTGTCAGTACAAAGCCTCACCTCGATTCCTTTCGGCTTTGCTCAACATTACAGCCAGGTGGTTAACTTCTGAGCATTTATTCAACCAATCACCAGAAGTCTCCCAGACGAAAATGAAAACTATAGAAACTAGATGCTATTAGTTAGAACAATGACGTTTTGGAAAGAAAAGGGAAATAAAAGAAGAAGAAGATATTTACAAGCAAATTTCTGTTCCTCTATTTCAACAGACCCGGCAAAGAATAAAGTTCCTCCAGGGCCCACATCAACAGAGGTTGCAAACACAAACACAAACAGACATGCACACATAGATTTACCTGATGTCACCTTGAGACACTTATTTCCGGGGTCACTCCTTCATGCTTGCGGCATCAAAGGTAGCAGGAGGGTACGACATCTAAAACAAAGAAAACAAAAAAACAGGAGTGAGGAGGGTAACGGAGTTTGGGGGGGGGGGGGGGTGCAGCCCTGACCAGCAGCAGACGGCAGACCTCAGTCCAGAATCATCACTCCGTGCAGACGCCAGGAAATCAGAAACTGCATAGACACAAAGAGGCTAGAGAGCTCACAGTCTTGACTGATGGCTGGGAAAAGCCTGATTCAGCAGAGTGAGCCGAGCCCCCCCAGTGAACTGGATGGAGCTTGGTGCAATCCTGTAACAGGAGCTCCGTCAGTATTCTGCTCACCAAGACACCGATGCACCAAGGATCGGCACGTAACAGTGCGTAAGACGCAGTTCTGTAGCCTCTACTACAACACGTACAGTATATACACACGCACGCCCTTAAATACACAAGCACACACACCTGTCCGGTCACCATCTTCAAGGTCAGTAGCACACATACAGACGCAGTGATCGGAGCCTGGGTCAGTTAGAGAACGGGATGAAGAGGATCCGCCCACACACAGGGTGCTCATTACGGACGCGCAAAACATCCTCGCCGTGCTGTGTACACACGGAACCACAGCTGGGCAAAACAAGCCGGCCAGAGCACTTTTGATGTGCGGATAACCGAGAAAAAAGGTGTCGTGCTGGCCTCAGACGCAAACCATTATCCTCATTATCATTTACACCAGACCAGGAAACGCAGAGAAAAAGCCCCCTCGATATCTCATCACATCGCAAGCAGGCCAGGATAAAAGCTACTCAAAGTTTTCAGGGAAAGCAGACACCGATCAGCGAGCCAACTGCTGAAGACGGCAGTTCCCCCCCCTTCAAAACGTTATCTGGCCTTGTGGCCGCTGTTTTTCTGGTTGGAGTGCAGCTGAGAACACAGAGTGCTGGCTCCACACACACAGGGTTTGTGTCTCAGCATGTCGGTGGACTCTATTTAAATTTTTCAATTTGTGCATTTGGCTGTGGGAGTGAGCCGTTTCTTTGAAAGACCGAGCACATTGGAGTATTAAGTCTATTTCTGTGGAATACCTTATGTTACAGTATAAATCATTAGCATGATATTTGGCTACGATCTGGGAAAAGACGAGGACACATCAGATCATGCAGACAGAACTAGGTCCGACCTTTCTGGTATATTGTCTAAAAGGCTGCAGTGCACCCACGTGGCACCTTGGGTGTCGTGTAGATTCAAGGCACTGTGCAGTGTGCCCAAAGGCTTTTTAGGGCCTGCGTTTGTTGTTTGGCTTCCACAAGAGCGACATGCTAGCAGCATAGCGTCTGCACTAGTCCAGCTATGTCCCCGTGATTGGGGGAAGCCAGGCTTGCTTCAGTGACAGTGGCCTGCTTCCAGGGCGACCGTAGCCTTTAATAACCATCACCCGTCTTGGTGGCTTCCAAAGGTGCGCTTCCGCTTATGCAACGACAGTTCCTTCAAGAGCGATCCACTCACAGCTGAACAAACATCCAGGCAGCTCACGCATGTCTAATGTTCAGCTTGCTGTTGTCGTGTTGCACCGGGAACTAAAAAAAGTTCCCCTTCACGTGACATAAGCTGAGGACTTTGGCAGACAAACAAACTTTCCCATGGTTCTGTTGTCTTTCTATAGAGTCAAATGTAAGTGGATTTTAACCCAAGGACAGAAGGGGACGTGCAATATAACAAAAAGAAAGCTTGCGTTACATATAGACAGGAAACTATTAGAAGTGAATTATTTGGGGATGCAGGGATGCTATACACCGTAAAACGCATCAGAACTTGAACAGCTTCAAAGCGTAACCGCACAGCTACAGCGATAATCTTCGACTACAGAGACGGATAAACAAACATGTCGAGTGCTTCAGGGAGGGCTTCCGTCGTCGGCCGCCGTTTTCCCCACTGGCAAGATCCGCTATCTTGCTTACAAGGGCGTGACCCGGCATGGTCAGAAAATCAGTCACCAAAACAACTGTGTGGGCAGGAGGTGATTTCACAAGCTGCCCCAAGAATGCTATGTGGAATTTATTGCAGCCTGTAAAATATCAGAATGGCAGGAATTCACCCCAGTTCTATGGTCTAGGTCGAAAACATCCCAGACAAACAGGACTAAGGACTGCTCAGAAGCTGAGCATAGCCTCCGTCTGACCGAGTGTGTGTGTGTGTGTGTGTGTGTGTGTGTGTGTGTGTGTGTGTGTGTGTGTGTGTGTGTGTGTGTGTGTTCTCGGTCAAGCAGTCTCACCAATCCTCCGTCACCCTATCGGGTCTTTGGACCTAGGCTCACTCGGATCTCCCACGATGCATCTTCCTTCGTCATCCGAGCAGAAAGACTAATAACTAATTTAATCCCCCCCCCCCCCCCCACCCTTAGTTTTAAATCACACCTTTCCGCTTCCCTGGGGTCCAACTCCTGGAGGGGAACCCAGCTGTGAAACGCGAGAACAGCTGTTTCACCTCAGCGTACCATCTGTTGAGGGGTACCGTGAAAACGCAGAGAAGGCGTGGTACACGGCAGCCTTAATTGTACATTACACCTTACCATGAGCACACAGTACAGCTAAACTGTTACGCTATTTGTGCTAGCTCTGGGTTAGCAAGAAATTACACCAAGAATAAAGTCTGGCAATGTCCCGATAATATTACAAATGACAGCTTTTACAAGGGCCTTACGCTGTACTCTCAAATGCTTCATAAAAGTTAAACATTGACCCCGACACCAAGGTTTCGGTCAGCAGGGTTTTTATCATCATGTAAAACGAGCAGCACGTTCCCAGGAACACGGGCAGCTCGGGGCAGTATAAACAAACAAGGAATCGACGAATGGCAATACTATAAGTTTCCCTATGACTGGAGCCCAGTGACTGGAACGGATCGATTTATCAGATTGCACTCCATTCACCACCAGGAAGGAACGTCATTCCAGAGTCATTGGCTTTATTCACTTCGGAAAAAGAGGGATTTTCCACCGATAGCTTTCCTCATTTAGAGTTACGGTGCGGTAGCCTCTTTCTCCCCACACGGCAGAGTTACGGTGCGGTAGCCTCTTTCCCATCACACGGCACAGTTACGGTGCGGTAGCCTCTTTCCCATCACACGGCACAGTTACAGTGCGGTAGCCTCTTTCTCCCCACACGGCAGAGTTACGGTGCGGTAGCCTCTTTCCCATCACACGGCAGAGTTACGGTGCGGTAGCCTCTTTCCCATCACACGGCACAGTTACGGTGCGGTAGCCTCTTTCCCATCACACGGCACAGTTACAGTGCGGTAGCCTCTTTCTCCCCACACGGCAGAGTTACGGTGCGGTAGCCTCTTTCCCATCACACGGCAGAGTTACGGTGCGGTAGCCTCTTTCCCATCACACGGCACAGTTACGGTGCGGTAGCCTCTTTCCTCACACAGCAGAGTTACGGTGCGGTAGCCTCTTTCCTCACACAGCAGAGTTACGGTGCGGTAGCCTCTTTCCTCACAAGGCAGAGTTACGGTGCGGCAGCTTTTAAACTGCAACTATTTGAACAACAAGCTGACCGAGTACAATACAAAGAGACCACGAGACCTCCTCTTGTGTCTGGTGACGCAAAGACCACTGCTGCCAGCATCTCATTGCAGAAGATTGCGCAGACAGAGGCCTTTAACAGGCACTTCTTAAAAACACCCGCTGTTCCTGGGCTGGGTCAGGATGCTTGGGTCCAAATGTAACCCCCATAGAGCCACTGCTGAACCCCCCTTAACAATAGCCTCTAACACCGTCATGCAAGTGACTATCACCCCACCCCCTCCACTGATAGGAATACATTTGCTCCCAGCCTGGCCTTTTGGAAGCACGGAAGAGCGCAGACACACACGCAGACGCGCACACACACACACACAAGACGTCATAGATGCTCTAGTCAGCTTCTCTGTTAAGGACGACAAAATTCACACAACCCAATCTGTAGATGCAGTTTAAAAAAAAAAAAAAGTTTTTGCCAGGAGTTCACAAAAGCATGGCACCACCTTGGGTGTGAATGCTTTGCTCTGGTCCTCACATTCTTCCACCAATAATCCTCTCAGGCAGGCTTCACAAAAAGTATCCAGGAGCTTACCAGGCCTCTGTCAATGGCAACCGCCCCCCACCCACCCCACCCCACTCACCATTCCATTCTTATCACTGAGTAAACAAGCTGAAAACCACAGCCTGAAGTAACAGGCCTCTATACAGGAGATACGCGTCTGTTCTCCAGCACGAGGCTATAGGACTCAGAGAAACAATAACAAGTTTCCAGAGAATACAGGGGGAAGCCGGACTGAACAGGGTTCATCAAGCGGCGCTCACGATGGCCTCAGTGTTCCTGTTGGATATCACTGAACGGTGCTGGTGGAGCAATGTTTTAAAATACAACCAAAATGGCCTACTCTCCCTGTCCATCACAGAGATCAGAAGTCAGGCAAGTATTCCAGTGACAGCTCTGAACAGGCTCTACTGGAGAAAGCCTCTCGTGTGGCATTAAAAAATGCAGCAGAACCATTTTCCTCAAATATTCACTGCAAGCATCTTATCACCAAGTTGCTTAGAGATGGGTTTTTTTTTTCTTTCTTCCTCCCCCAGAACGACACTTACGGCCTACAAATTTTAATTTGCATTCGTTGAAGAGCTGATTATTAACTGAAATCGCATAGGGCAAACGCCTTGCAAAGGGGTTCAAAGACAGTCCCCCCCACAATCCAATCACTTCAACCACATGCTCTGCTCTTACGCGAAGAGAAGAACGGAATCCGTTTCTTCGGTCTCATTTTAAAGCCCCCTCCATTTGTATGCATCGGCGACACATACGTTTGAAAGACTAAGAGCCGTTATCCTTCTCAGTCTCACTCCACCCCTTTTATCTTCTTTGTCTCCCTGCATTTCCACCTCCCTCCCACCCATCCTCCTTTCCATGCCGAGGAATGCCAAGCATGTGGTTTCCTCTCTGTCCGACTGAGGACATCATCAAGCAGATCAGCCTCCAACACCAACCCTACAGCTCAGACTACCTTGTTAGTTCCTCTAAACTAGCTCTACGAATCCTGCTGTCTGCAAACCCCCCCTCCATCATCGACAACAATGACTCACCTGCCACCATAGTGCAGGACAAACACATTTACAACCACAGCAGGAAAGGCTGTTTAAAACAAAACCACATTGAAGAGTTTGTTTTTTGTTTCTCCTATGTGAGGCTCTTTCAGTTCTTAACCAAAAAAGGTACAGAATATAACTAAAAAGTGAAATCTAAGCAATACAAGAAACGCATGGTGAGTCGTCTACTCAACTGGACACACCCGTAGAAATCCAACAAACGCCACAGAAACAGGAGAAAGAAACCACACAGGAGGCCAAAGAGAAGCACAAAAAGATCATTCAATTTGTTTCACTGCTAGAGAAGGAAACAAACGACAAACGGCTGCAAGGCGAAACGTTGGACCTGGACCTACACGAGAACCCACTTCCTGTTTCTGGAACCAGGGATTAAGCTTCTTCCTCCTGCAAACGTGGTGAGAGATGACAGGTTCCACCTGGGACAGTGGTGTCACTGCACACGCCTCGTGTGTGTAAAGACTGAGTCGTGCTGACCAAGGTCAAACGGTTCTACTCATGGAAACCAGCGAGTCCCCACTCACCTGGGATTCCCTTCCACACCCTGACCTCAGCAAGCTTAAAAACACTGAATGTAGTAATGCAATGTAGGCCTTCTACTCCTACGCATTTCACAGCAACTTGAATACATTTTCTATAAGCCTGCACTTACAAACACCTCAGGCTTTTCATTAACCAAATGCATAGAACGGACTTATCCATTGCAAAAAGGTTAATGTAATTTATTATTATTATCAATTATTCAGTTGAAGACCCCTACGCCACCCGTTCACTTCCTAGAGCTGATGACTTGCTGGACCAGGATCCTTTAACCTGACCTAATTAAGAAAATATAGTTATTACAAATGACTTCTGCAGCAACATGACAGGCACAAAGCAAAAGTTTAGCTGTATCACTGCAACCAAATCTGTTTGACACCATATTTGACACACACTACACAGCCCTCAGGGATCAGCACCAGCAGAGCAGTTGAGGGAACCTAGCATCAGGAAATCACTTAAGTTAAGCTATTAAGAACCGGGTCATATTAAGCATTATGCCTCGAGTAGAATCGACTGGTCACTTTCATTCTAGACGTAGTAAAACTCATGGCTGGAAATCTGCATCGCATGTCTGGAGTTTGCTACCTGAAGACAGAGGAGCGCAAGTGAAGCATGTAGTCAATAAAATGGAGCAGTTCTGGGATCTGCATTAAATCTCCAATAGCATGCAGCTAGCAGGATCACAAGAGGGAGAGCAGACAAGGTCAGACCCCAGTGAAGAGGATGAGGGAATCAGGTATGAGCAGGTGGAGGGAAACGCATAAATGACATGCAGGGAAAGTACAGAAAGTAGAAAGTACAGAAACCGGGTCAGAACAACGGCCCTGGAAGCACGTTTCTACTCCTCATTCACAACTGCAGACACATCTGCCCGGAGACAGGGAATAAACACGCGCACTCTCATAGCAATAATTCCAGCACAGGAAGTGAACAGCTCCCACTGACCACTGATCAGCTGGCTACACCGTAACAAGTGTTAGTGAATTAACCGTGGTGCTGCTGGGAAACCCTTCCACAACTGCAGTTCACTACAGTTCCACGGTGACTTCCTAGATAAGAGCATAGACGTTTTCACTGCCACTCTTCCACCTCCCACCCAATGACATCTCGGGACCAGAGAGCAGTAAACACAGAACATGGAGTGATAATATGCTCCACATATAATCTCCATCAAAATGCTTCGGTCGGGCAAAAATAACGGAATGGTAGCGGCCCTAATAAGATGGAGAACTGTGAACAGACCTCTCTCGTGTTAGGGCTTCAGGGAGGGCTGGACGAATGAAGACGACACTCTCCACGTTAGGGTTTTTCCTCCAAGACCATAGGCCCAAACCATGCCCCTCGCCCCCAAGTTCTTAAAATGCATCAATTAACCGTGAAGCTGTAAAACGGAACCAAAAAGTAGAAGAACTTCAAATGACTAACCCCGGGTGTCCAGATGAAGCCTCGGGTGCTTACCCATTCCTCCTGATTTCTGCACCATGTGGCAGGGAGCACACTATATACAGAGCCGATTGTCTGAATGACCTTTAGGATCCAGGGCTGCTAGTTTCTGAAGCACAATGGAGCCCGGGGCGACAGTGTGGATATTAATCAGTTACCTTCTCCTGCATGGTGGAACAAAGGACCTGTTTTCTAATGGGGGGGGGGGGGGTGCTCGCACAGACTTACTAAAATTTATAAGTGGAGAGCAAAG
>JAOVYW010008424.1:0-41383 GCA_025775045.1 Hiodon tergisus
CTAGAACTTGAAGTCCACCTGTGGAAAATTCAATTGATAAATAGACATGATTAAGAAAGTCTATATAACATCCCACTATTCACAGTGCATGTCAGAGCGAAATGCAAGCCAAGTCCAAGGAATTCCAAATTTTTTTATGTCACTAAAAGGACTGAGAGCATGAGGGAAAAGACTCTTTTGAGACCAAAATCTAACTACTAGGCCTGAATGCCAAGCGCTGCGTCTGGCGAAAACATGGTTACTACCGCTCATCACCCGGCTAAGACCATCCCTACAGTGAAGCATGTGGGAAGTTCTGATTTTTAGGAAGAGGTGTGGTTAACAGGATGACACAGAGACCTGACTTAAACAGTAATGGTACAAAAATAAACTCATCAGTACTGATGCGTAACAATGTGCACTTTCAACATGCTCCCCTGCCCCAGTATATTTTTCCCTTGAAATCTGGAAACATTATATCTTTTCAGTTCCATAATATACTGAACTTAGTATGCACCCTTTTTAATACAGATATAGATATATACCCATTTGACTGGCAGAAATACATTAGTAATTTAGCAGACACTACAAATGTGCTGTAGTTAGGGGTTAATGGGAGGAATTATAACCCGGGCGCTCAACAAAGCTGGTCTTCATGGACGCATAGCAAGAAGAAAGGCACTGCTGAAAACAAGCTATGTGTGGCGCAAAACCAACACAGCTCATCACCCTGCTTATCACCTTGAGAACACCATCTCCAAGAAGCATGGTGCTGGTAGGTGGGAGGCTTTTCAGTGGTAGGGAATGACATCAAGATTGATGGAGCCAAATACAGGGCAATTCTAGAGGAAAACCTGTTTCAGCCTGGAAGACACCTGAGACTGGGGCGCAGGTTACCTTCCAGATGGGTAATGACCCTAAATGCACAGCCAAAGCATCACTGGATTATTTTAAAACCAAGAACCTGAATGTCTAAGAATGGCCCGGTCAAAGCCCAGACTGATTAAGAATCTGTGGTAGACTTAAATATCTGTTCAACAACTGCTCCCATCCAATCTGAGCTTAACGTCCGCGGGGGGATACTTATGCAAGGCACTATACACTGGCAAGAAAAAGTATGTGAACCTTTTGGAATTTCATGGTTTTTTGCATAAATTTGTCTGATCTTCATCTAAGTCAAGGGTATTGACAAATATAATAACACATAATAAATTCTGATCCTTTATTGAACACACTCATTCAACATTCAAAATGGCATTGTATATCATTTTATAATAACAGGAGAACAAAGAAAAGGGTATTGTAATAAAATCATAAAGTTATTAAGAATAAATTGTTGAAATATTGCAAAATAAAGAAATATGGTCTGCAAGTGAGGCCAATACAAAAATCAGATATTGTGTTTTGTGGTACTCATTTGGATATTACTTACTGTTTCTTTAAAGGCTACATTTGTAGTTGTGACTCATTGATGAGATTGAAAAGGATAATCTGAAAACTTTTCGGCTCCATGGGGGTAAGCCGGAATGGACAGCATGAAGGCCAGGGACAAAGGCTAGGGACGTCCCCACAGATGGGCAGCAGAAATACTTGGGACAGGCTAGGGAAATCCCAGCAGAACAGAGACAGAAGCTAGAAGCATTTCAAGACATACCACTTCTTGAAGTTGGGGTAGTACTTTGGGTGATGTTTTTCGCAGGCCCCCTTCAGGGTGCTGTGGAAGTGCATGGCGTCGTCCTGATCAACATACATGGGGGTCAGGTCTGTGCCCCCACCAAACCACCACTGCTTGGTCCCTGACATGTGGAAGTGGTAGAGGAAAGGACAGGTAAAAATTAAGTCATTAGCTAAGCTAGGGCTGGGCGATATGGCCAAAAATTTTATCACGATAATTTTTAAAAATCAGTCGATATCGATAATTAACACGATAAATGTCAAATCATTATTTCTTTCAAGTTTAAAGACTGATTTTTGCTCCTGAGTTAAAGTTGAAGATCCAGACGGTTAATTGTGGTTTTAAACTATTCTATATAGTCAGAACATGACAAACAGTGGATCATTTCACAAATCTGAGGTAGAACATTCAAAACAATTATAATGGTAACATATTTTTTCCAGCATAAAAATATGCATGAGTAAAATGAAGTAAAATCCTTTTTCAGTCCTTTTTCCTCAACAAAATAAATATCTTAATAGATTAAGCCTAGCGTGTTGCCAACTCCACTGTTGTTTCCGCTTCTTGTTGTTTGAGGTCTCCGTTCCCCTCGGTTGCTTTGCGCTTCTCTGTACTTTTGCTGCTCTTAGACTTTGGTTAACAAACCCATGTGGCAAGTCTTTTTCGAAGACCTAGTGGGAGTGCAGGTTTAATACCGTCACTTAATTAATTTGTCGCGAGGGAAGGGCATTTACACTAACACTGATACCAGCTAAAGCGTCCAGCGTATCTGCTACATTGAATGCTCAAAAAGATATCAGAAATTTCAAAACATGAATGTATTTATGATTTTCAATTGAACTGGGAATGTTAATTTGTTATTAGTGAGCTCTACATCAAAAGTATGTCTTTTAATTAGATTAAAATAATTGCTGTTTCAAAGGGAAGGAAAATAAATATGTTGAATAGCTCTAATGCTAAAACGTTGAATTTTTCTAATGTCTGACATGGCAGTAAAATTTTAGCCAACAAAGTATCATCCAATAGCTTTAATTAGAATTGTAAGTAAAGCGAGTCTTGTTGTGTAATGACTGAATAAAGTGAGTGACCTTTCTTCAGTTTCTTGTCGACAATGTCCTCGTCCTTCGAGCTGGTCACGGGCACAGCACTTTCTTTGGTGTAGCTCATTTCGCTCATTCGCTCCAACTAAAAGCCTGCTAGCCACTATGTCTGTAAACAATACGACGTGCTGGCCTCTCACCGTGCAGCTTAACTTGCACAATGCATACCTCTATTCCTGCGACATGATTGGCATTTGGAAGTCCGTGAATCGTTCATGATTCAAATTAATTTTATCGAACATTTGTTATATTTATATCAAGGAAAATAATATCGCGATAATTATTGTTATCGTTTTATCACCCAGCCCTAAGCCAAGCCAAGTCACACCAAGCATGTGACCAGTGTGGGGCTGAGTGACATCAGATTTTTACAAAGGGTTGTGGTTCACAGTATGACAGAGCAGGGACTTAAGAAACCACAGAGGCACAAAATAAACTTTACACAACCAATATCTGTCAGATAAACAAAATAAATCATACTCAATTATAATAACTCTAATCAATCCCAATGAAATGATACATTAAGCTACCTTGTCCTAATGACAAATACTGTGAGAAGGTATAAGGTAAATAACGAGTAATAAACATTTTTTGTTTGTCATTGCTAATGTCATTAATACCAATTATACACATGCATTTATAAAAGGGAAGTATAGCAGGAATCAGACCTCAGAGCTGCAGGGAACTGCAGGCTTTCATGCAAAAAACGCAGAAGGAGATGATACTGGGTATGTCTCACTCTCAGGAGGGTGGGGAACCTTTCCATATCTAAAACTCAGTTCCAAGAACTTGGTGAGAAGGCCTGCTCCCCCCCCCCCCACAGAGACATGAGGACATCAGCAAATAGACCCCAACAGAAGTAGAGTGGCAGGGTCCAGCAGAGATATACAACCACATTACTCACCATCTGCTTCCTCAATTTCAAAGTATCTGTAGTTGAAGTGCACTGTCGGAATGTGGGGGTTCTTGGGGTGAATGACAGAGCTCACTCCCATGGCAACAAACGGCAGCTTTCCTGGGCATTGAGGGAACAAATTAATAAAACGGACAATGACAACACTACCAGGAAGTGACTGACACCCTGACATTACACTTCTCAGTGGATCGACCCAAAGACAAGGACTACACTACCCAGGAGAAATTCAGTATACAAACCACAGTTACCAGTAAAACATCAGATGGCAGCACGTTTTTACTCAGGTTCACTTACCATCCTTTCCCTTCAGAACCTTCCCACGGCTGCGCATCTGTTTGGCAGCCTCCTCCGTGAGATCTCCATACACTACGGACACATTGACACCCGCCTTCTCAAACACCTTCCCATCTTGGAGGACACAGCTGATGCCTCCACCACCTGTCAAAGAAGCATCACTCCTGTCACCATCATCCACAGCAGCCTTCGCTACAGGCTATGCAGTGACTCCACTATGGATAACAGGTGCAATACCAGAGAATAAAACAACACTTACATTTTACATCTACATTTTTGTTGTTGAGCAGATGCTTTTTTTCTCCAAAGAGACTTACAGAGCTTACACTTCTACATTCATCCATTTACACAGCTGGATATTTTACTGAAGCAATTCAGGCTAAGTACCTTTCTCAAGGGTACAACAGCTGGGGTGGGACTTGACCACTACACCACCATCTGCCCTACGGGGGGGTGATCATGCATTCGTACCATACTGTTTGATATGGGGCCCTTGGTTCGGTCCACACTGTGAACCTGAATGTATCCATAAATATAAATGTATATTTTTAAAAGGCAGAGGCTGCTAAACCCGTGGTGTTATATCATGAAGTGACCATTTCTTAAATGGAAAAACTACGAATTCGGAAAAGGGTAAAGCTCTTTTCTGCTAGCCAGTTAATTTCTCAGTTGACCATGAGGCAATTATCCATGGCTTGGCGGATCTGCCTGAAATGATCATCGTGTGCAAGTAGCCAACCACCGACACACCAGGAACTCATGTAAATGAACATGTTTACAAATCCCATGCCACCTACTGGCTGCTGCTGCTGGACCTACACCTGGGTACTACTAGGTAGCTCACAGTAGAAAATAGAAATACCTAAATACATTCAGCTGCACAGTTTGAGAAGACATGGCACATATATACCAGAAGGCAATGTAGCCAGAGGACCAAGGACTGCCCGCACTTACATAAACGAGCAAAGTTAAAATCATGCAAAAGCTACTCAAAATGGACTGCATAAAATTACACTAAAGTGTATTGCATAGGTTGCATGACTGCATGTGTAAAGTGAGGGAAGTCAGGCATGAGGTTCACTAAGATCCATTGGAATTAAAAGGCAAAACAATGATTTACACACTCATGATCAGTTGCTGGATTCGTTCTGAATCTTTTCCCAAATAAACAAAAATCGAACTAACAGTAACCATTGGCATTTAATATTCCTGCAGTACAGAAACCAAACCGTGATTCCAAAACCGCATTAGGGACGAACCGTGTGTTTGGTGAACCGTAAAACCCCTAGTTGAGATGTATATAAAATACACAACCAATGCACCTTTTTTGTATACTTTGAGCTTACAATCAAAATTTTACAACTCATTTAAGTTTCTCTATGAAACCCATTACACACTTTCAAAGTAAACATACAAAAGGACAGTCTGATTACTTGCTTTGAAAGTCTGGCATAAGTACATACGAGGAATCATTCCATTTTCAGGACCAATGAGCTAACTCAAAAATTGTTTAATGCTGTGGAAGACAAGCACAACAGGAGAGATTAATTTAAAAATCATTATAAAAGTCAGCCGCCAGACACTGCACAGATTAGATGGCTCCAAACTGAGCAGTCGGGTAAGGATGATTTAGGATGCCACCATGAGGCCAACAGTAACTACAAAGCTGCAAATAATGGTTCCAGTTTGTATAGCAGTCTGTAAATCTAAATCTACATGCATGACAAAACCCATTTATCATTTTAGTTTTCTTGTTACTTTAGTTTTTTTTTATAATTAATTGTGATGGTTTACCAGGTACTTCCTTCCCTGTCAATGGCTGAGATGGACCATCAGTCAACAGTATAAATGTCCAACAGTCTACTGAACACTCCAGAAAGCTGGCAAGAAGGAAATAATTATTTTTTATTAATTATTTTTCACACTTTTTCTCAGCAATTATGAATATTGCCTCAGCTACTGGAATAAACGCCCGAAATCCACCCATCTCCCAGTCATTAGCATTTAGCCCACTGAAGGCCACGCAACACAGCTGAATGTCAGGTACATTCCTTCAGAACTATCAGCCAACAGGTGCCCAGATGCTGACAGGGATTGCTGTTTGACGATAGCCAAGAACAACTGACGCCGTAGCCATCCTACCCCAGGAAATGCTCAGCTAACTGCATCACTCATAAGGCTTCATCAACATGGTCGAGCACCTGGGACCAACGAGGAGCACCAGGTCACCAGCTCTGGTGGAAAAAACCCAAGTCAAGTCCCATACTTAGGTTTAACTTATGCTTCTCAATGCAGGAAAAATTTGCAAAAGACCAAATTTTTGCCATTTTTGGGACAAAAATTCTAAGACAATTACAAGACAAGGCCAAATCTACACTTGAGTGGCTTAAAAAATTACAAAATGAATTGAGTGACCTAGTCAAAGTCTTTCACATAGATGACTTTCACATCTTCCATTTATTGTACATACGTTTATATTTTAGATAATTTGTGATAGATCATTTTGTTTGCATCTTGACACTAATTGTTGTTCTGACCTGGATAACAGGTTTCTTTTTTTTTATTTAGATCAAAAACAAAATGTATGTTTATAACACTGCCTGACTTTTCAAAAGAGGCAAAAGGAGAACTGGGTTGTAAAATTGTCATTATTACTGAATCAAAGGCTCTTGAATGGTTTTCATAAATAAATAAAAATTGTATAAACAGTATACTTACTTGAAATATTGGAATAAACATAGTGAATTTGAAAAAGTTATAGTTTTGCCTCTTTTGAAAACAAGACCTCAAAAAATAAATAGTGAATAATTGTTTAATAATTACCCTCAGCCAGATATTTTTAAAATAAGGTTGGTTTCTGCTAACTGTGCTAAAAGCAGACCTGCTTTCCCCACGTTACTCAATATAAGGGGGAAAATTCCAACATTTAACATTAAAGTACTTAACATCTAAGGTTCTAATATTCAGCTGTATAAATGTTTAAGGTGTAAAATCTAAAAGTGTATGTAAACTATGTAATTCATTTCGTATAACTGCGTTTTCTAAATAATAATCATCAAATATAAACAATTTAAATTACTATAAGCCTACTCATCACGTTTTCAGATTAAGCAAATAACGGGAAAGAGCTATACTGTAAAACGACAAGCAAACTACGTTTCATATTTGTCTACGTGCGACCCTGCAAGTCCTAACCGAAGGAAGGACGGGCACCCAAGTCTGTCACGGTGCCAGCAAAAGACACAAGCCACAGCTTACCTTCTTTACGTTGCCACCGGTCCACTTTGAAATTTCTGCCATCCACCTCTTCGAGAGCTCTGCAGAATTCTGCCTGTGTCTCCATAATTAACATTTCCATCCTTGTGCTCATCTCCTCTTTCCTTTGTTGCAGGACTTTAACGTCCGTTACTGGTTGAGACATGAAACACTTGCATTTCTCCAAGATGTCATTCTCTGCTTTTTCTACTTTGACAACCTTTGATGCCATGTCTGCTTTCTGGAAGTGACTGATACCGGTCACGCAACCCGCCAATATCGCAGCCCCCGCCGCTAAGATAATGTTTTTTTTGTACTGTCCACCTGCGATCTTGCCCCTCGTCATGTAAGACATAAATCTAATGCCTGCGCCACAAGGAAAGTATCTCACTCCAGCTGCGGGAAATTGCGAGAGTGAGAGGTGAGAGATTGCGCTGCTGTAAATTCCTCCTTTAGAGTAAGGCATCAACAATCTTGTCACCGATCGACCAATTGTGTTCACTCTATAAAGAACCAGGGCCGCCATAGTTAGAAATGTGCGGAATGAGTAATACTCGTTTGAAAACCTATAGAAGCGACTGACTCATAAACTGGTTCATTTTGCACTACATTCGTCGATACAAAGTGACCGTTTGCGCAGGTCAGAGAAGTAGGCGGTATGGGAAACGACGTTCTCTTTTAATGATTTTGCTACTGACTCAAAATTCGTAGTGTGTCTGTAATGAACAACATGGCCCAGAAGGCAGTGCGCGTCAAGAGGCGTTCCTCTCATGTATGTATTGCCGTGACAAGTTGGTGACATTAGAACTGGATTTAAGGCTTCTGCTGTGTTGGACGTGGCCAAAAAAGTAGGGCAGCGTTTCAATTTTCTATAAATGTATCCTCGTTAACTTTTCCCCGCATCGTCGCTCAACCGAGGTAGATTCGGCCACATTATTGGCGGAAGAGGTACTTTTTTAGTTTCCTCTTGAAGATGCTGTAGACCTCAGTTTTCGTCTGATGTCTTCAGGAAGCGCGTTCCACCATGTCGGTGCAAACTGAGAGTCCGGACGATGTTCGCATCCGTAGGGGACGGACCACTAGGTGCGCGTGTGCGTGTGCGTGTGCGTGTGCGTGTGCGTGTGCGTGTGCGTGTGCGTGTGCGTGCGCGCGCGCGCGCGCATCACCTTAGCTTTAGATGTTCCAAAAGAAAACATGCTCATTAATCGCTCAACGGTTGCAAATATATCTTCAGTTTTTTTTTGTTTTTTTTTATCCAACATTATCATGGAACGTAAATACATATGTTTTTTTTTCTAATTATTTGGGCAGTATAGATTTTGCTTTGCTTAGATTTTTTTCACGACATAAATATTTCATTTGGTATAATAGAGATATGAAATATTAAAATAAATTATTGTGAATTTCTGCATGGATGTAAGTTCTGTGTAACAAGTGTATGGCATTGAGTTTGATGCAATCCCTAGTGGCACCAGTATGCTACTTGTGTCATTAATCAAAGGGAAACAATGCACTTTACCTTCACTTAACCCTGATTTGATACTTATAGATCATTATTGATCCCCTAATTAGTGAAAAACCTACTAATCAAATCATTAGAAATGCAATTCTGGATTAACTTTACAAAAATATGGATTGGAGTGAAAAGTGGGTTTTACCCCCAAAAAATGTATTGACCTATTGAAGTTAAAGAGGTGTTCTTTACAGCCAGGGGGCCCCGTCCTGAAGCCTGGTGGAAAAGGGATGAAGGACACATCCCCATAAACCTCTTTCCTCACTTGAGTGTTGTTCCACTTGATAGTTATCAAATTCAGGTGCCAAGTATCAAAGACTCTTTAAAATAGGCTCAGGGAGATTGAAATTGGAAGAGGCTTACTCTCCATCACAGCTTGAGGGTGTGACCTCGAGGCAATGTTTTTAATAAACTTGATTTTAGTTCCATATTCAAACCACCACATTTTCTCATTAGAAACCAAACTTCCATGTATTTATAAAATATTTTGAACAATACACTGAAACATTGAAATGCTCAATAATTGTAAAGAAATGAAAACGTGTAAACTGTTGTTCTGTTATATATTTTACTGTTATATATTTTAAGTTTTAAAAAATTACATTAAAAAAGTAGAAATTAAAATAATCTTGTGAGGGCCGGTCTTTTTTTCCCCACCCCGGCATTATATAGCCTATATACAGATATTCAATAGGTCATTTTAGCTGCAGCGACACGGCTGGTGCAATCTGTAATAGCAGGTAGCCGTTGCCATCATAACTGAAAGTATCTAGCACACGATGGAAGTATCTAGCACTCGTGCCGAAAGATTGATAGAAAGAAAAAACCCGGCGGTGCAAAGAAGGCGCGCCAAAAAGGCTTTACCGGCTGTCGCCGGAAAGTGTGCTAAAATAACGGATTTATTTAAGCAGTCTGCAGGTGGTGATGAGGACAGAGGCGAAGTGGACTGAGCAGGGAGCAGGTGCTTTGTCATGCTTACATGCTATTTGCTGTGAAAAAGCTAAATCAACTAACTAAAGACCAAAATGTTTATGTTAACCTTGGGGTTTCAATGCTTATGATAGAGTTCAATGCTTATGATAGAGTTTATTTACATTTTATTTTTACCCATTTACAGTTAAAGTTGATGACCATTTTTTTAAACACAGATTTAGAATAAACTTATCTAAACGTTTGTGCACTGAGTCTGACTAGTTAAAGCTTGGAAATGGTCAAACCTGCAGCGCGAGGAGCCCAACAATTAAAAATGATTTGTTAAATACATACTCTACCATCTAAACAAACAGGTGAACATGGCTCTGAACAAGAAAGGGAAAGAATGGAGGAAGAGGAGGGAGCAGGGACCAGCACAGATCCAATTAGAGGTGCACTATTGAATGCTATTCTGTGACTCTGATCATTTATATGATCAGGTTGGGCTACTTCATTCAGATTATTTATTGTTGCATTACAAGAAATAGAATGACTGGCAAGGATGTTGCATAATACACCACATATGTATTTGCCTATGTCAAGGTTGGACTATTCTTCGTGAATCTAATGAACACAACAATATTTGATGCTCATGTCAGCCAGTCCAAATGATGCATTTTTAACAAACAGGTGACCCTGAGTCAGACAGGGAAAGTTTTGAGGAAGTTATGTGGTCTGACTGATTGAATACAGTTAATTGCTGGTCATCTGGAAAATTCAGATGCAGAGTCAGAAAGGGAGAGGTTTGATAACAAGAAAACAGCTGTGGGAGAGAGAAGAGAGGGAGACAAGGCCTCAGAAGGCAACGATGAGGAGAAGACAGATTATCATTTTTTCACACAACCTCATCCAAAAGAGCTGAAAATTTCCATCCAAAACAAGATGTGCCAAAATCAATCAATGCTCAGAAAACATTTCACCACAAGGACGGGTCAAATCGCAAGTGGTTGACCTACTGTAAAGAGTCCCACTCATTGTACTGTTCTGTATGTTTGGCTTTTTCTAAATCCTCATACACCAGTGTGTTTGTTAAGGATGGCATGAATACCTGGTCTCACATGCATCTGAGAATTGAGGAACATGAACAAAGTACCACACACAGAGAATGTGCTAATGCATATTTCTTTGGAGCCAGTAAAGTAGATATTGAAAAGCTTACTGAGCTCTAAGCAAATGTCAGCACACCAAGAGCAAGTCCGAAAAAGTCATCAGGTACTAGAGTGTGTGATTAATGTTATTAAAGTCATTGGTAAGCGGGGTCTTAGCTAACGGGCTCACCGGTCTGAGACAGCATTTGAATTGGATAATGAGACCACTGATCATGGTAACGTTTTGGAACTTATATTACTTCTTAGCAAGTGTGAAATGAGTCTGCAAGAACACGTGAATGACTGCATTAAGAAAAGTTTTGGTGTATGAAATTGGGGCCGCTTGACAGAAAATTCCCAGGCTGCTTTTTGGGTCAGGTTGGAGGGCCCCTTAGCAGAATTTTGCTTAGGGCCCCAGGGAGGTCAGTACGTCCTAAGAACGTTATGGGGCGTTTTTTTGTCATAACCAAATCCTAACCTTCCAGAAACGTTAGAAAAAATGTAAGAAGAGAAGAGAAAAGCAGCAGTTAATTTAGTGCAGTTACTGCCTCCAATGGATGGTTGTCAATTTTTATTTTTTTTAATTAAAATTTAAATAATTGAATGCATACAAAAATAAAATAATAGTTTTAAACAGTTTTTGCCCAGTTTGTTAGCGGCCAAACGCAGGAACTTGAAGGCGTACTGCAACCCTTTTCTGTTTGGACTAGGTTACTAGTTAGCATGGCTTTTCACCACTAGTGTTGATTGACAAAGTGTGTTCTACTATTGGAAACGTGAAACAATAATAATTGCAGCGCGAAATACAACAAAGGATTTTTTTTTTTAATTAAGTGCACAATCCAGCAGAGCCATGTAATCTGAAAAATATATTTTATCATTTATACATTAAAACAATCATTGACTTTATATTTATGTATTTTTTATTATTTATGTACGTATTTCTTGTAGTGATTTCAACATGTATTCATTTATTTTTTTATTTTTTTATTATAAAAAATATAACCTCCTGTTGCAATATTGTCTGCTTTTGAAAACTAGGTGCCATACATACTGCCGAAGACGAAAGCGATATCCTGAGCCTGTGCGCGTACTGTAGCTTGTTGTAAGTCTCTATGACAACAACTGCTAAATCCCGTTTAGAAGGGATAGTGGTTCTGCGGGGACGGTAAATAGGATTAGCTACGCGGGACAGAACAAGCAATATTAGATCGGAAATAATGGAACACACAGTAAAGAAGGCGAATGCAACAACATTTGTTTCTTGATGCTCAAAAAATAAATGAAGAATTAATAACTATAATAGCCTAATAATTATAATACAACCTGGTGAGTTAATTACGACACTTCCGCGAAAGATTTGTCCACCATTCTTGTCACAGGAAGAAAGATTTCATGTAAAATATTATTGAGAATGTAAATATCTGCTTTCCATCATTTTCCATTTAATTTAAACAATATTCTTTATATTTCTGTTTGCCGTTTTATAGAAGAACATATGAGCATACAGCGTCTTTGAAATTATTGATTCAAAACTTTAATTGACATGAACTGGTTGATATTTAGAAAAAGGTTTAAGTAAATTATTTGCGACGGAGTCAATGTCGATGACAGGCTGTGGCTATTATGTGACGAAGCCACATTCTGTCAAATTATTTCTTCAGAGGGCAAATGCGGCGGTCGTAAATAAAGCAAAATTGCCCGTTCAGAATGAATTGTTGCCTAAAATATATATATGGCAGGCTATATATCATCTGAATGTTTAAATACTTTGCATCCATTATTAAAGTGTAACCATAATCTGAATATTTAAATTGTATCTGCTATCCTTTGTCAGTTTTTGCCGATTTAATTATTTAATTACTGTTTTTTTTTAAATTATAACGCAATGCTTATCTCAATATGAATTGGGGTTACTTACGAGCCAAACATCGGGGGGAAACTATCCTACAGTCACGCTAAACGCCAGGGTGTATGGCCTGTTGTAATTTGTTGGTTACGTTTAATTCACGCCATGCTTCTGAGCATGTCATTCCGGATAAGATTCTGCTTGCTAAAGACGTGATATCAGGAGAGAATGTTTGTTGGTCTCACTTAGAAATATAGCTTAACATTTAGACACGCGAACTGGGCTATTTTTGCGTCATCGTAGTTAAAAGTAAGGCGATTGCTATATTTACAATACCTGTACCCGGGCGACAGAGCGATAAACCCGGCAACAGCCTTTTTGTGAGGGGTTTTGACAATCTGTTTATGTTTCTCAGTTTCGTAATCATGACCCTGAACCTTACACGGCTCGAGCAGGAGCATAGCGCCCTAAATGATGTAGGCGTTGTCTTTCAGGTGCTTAGCAGAGACATTAAACTGTACTCGGCCTGAATCGTCTGGCCACTAGAGGGAAAGAATACTGAAAAAAAGTGCAAGAGGAATGTTTGGGATGAAGTGGGTAACCTTTTCAAGGGAGATTTCCGGTGAATGCATGAATGAATTAAAGTTAAAATCCAAGAGGAGTAACTGTAGGATGATGTCTAGTTATAGAAAGTCAAGTTGCTTTAGATTGGTTGGACCTGCACGGTCCCTTTTGATTGATACGTAAAATATTTGAACATAGCACAACTACAGAGAATATAATTTACTTCTTGGCATTAATGAAAATAAGGGATATTTGACAAAATGTAGTCTTCTGTTTAGTGTTGTTTTTTTAGTGAGTCATGGTCAGCAGTAATCTGACTTAACAGTGTGACATGAATTTATTGGTCATCGTGAGTGCAACTCTCTCAGTGAGCTACATGACAATTACATCAAACCAAGACAGGTGCACAGGCATACGTCCTTTGACAAATGTTATGCATCATCATTACATTTGTCATTAAATTTTTACACTAAGAACCCAGTACTATTCCTACAATTAACACAACTTTGACTATCAATTAATACAGCTTAGTTTGTGTGAAAAAAACAAACATGTTTGTCATTTAGAACTCTTTAGTTTACATTTAGCAAAATCTTCAAAAACCTTTTAATAATCTTTGATCAATCAACAATTATAATATAATCTGATGAATTGCTTGTTATTGGGTGTTACTGTCTACAGATTTATTAAGTCAAAAAGTTTATAAAGCACACTTTATGGCACTTTACTGCACATTGTATATATAGTAATACGTCACTTCTGTATTGTGTAGTACTGCATTAAGACTTTGCATTGCTAGATATTCAAAGAGTTGTATTAAAAGTATAATCAACAGGTAGAGAGAAACATTATTTGTAAATGACAGACCCAGGATTGTAAGATCCAAGAAGCTGTTTAACAACAATAAGCAATAATTGAAGACAATACCCTTAAGGAACAGAGGACCAGCATTTAATTATCAACACAACTGGAGGACGGCTCAGGTGTCAACATTAAGTACATTAAACATGTCTTAATCAGGGCTTCAAGGTTGTTTTACATTATAAAAATCCGTGTTTTTTTTTTAAAAAAGGGAACAAAACTAGAAGTCAAAAATATTCTGAAAAACACAGATTGGACTATGGGACATCAATCAAAGTTACTTGGGACAGAAAAGAGTCATACTTTCACTTATGTGAATCTAAATGCAGACGGCATGTGAATTAATAACTAAAATATAAAGAACCAATAATTAAGTGTGATGGTGCATATTCCAAGAAAACTGCTAGAAATGTATGGTATATTACCTGCAGAAAGGTACAAACAAAGTATTGACTGTCCCGACTGATCCTACAATACACTGGAATAATGTAACATGAAAAGTAAGTAGAAGATGGAATCCTTCAGTGTAAAGTGTATGGACCATTAAAGCTCAGATCTCAATGTCAAGGCATATGGGAATGAATATAGAGAGAACTAGCAAACATAAGCCCCAGAACTGTGAAACCTCATTTTCAAAAGGGGGTAAAATTGTTAACTGGACCAGCAGGAAGATTTAAGGGCAGTTCTATAATGGCTCCCCATTGTTGGGTAATGTGCCATCAGGGACAAACTGTATTGTGAGATTTGTAATAATTAACATTATAGCATAATATACATTAACATAAATAATTCTGGGGACAGTACTGATGTGGTCTTTGATGCATGCCAGATAGGGATACACAGGGGAAGGACCGAGGCAAGCCCCAGCATATGATCTGTTGACCTTGATAGGGTTAGGGTCTGATGTTTTCTTAATAAAAGTTAAAAGCTAAGTAATCTGAGCAGAGCATATTGTTTATTGTTAAGGTTTCCAGTAGTAATTGCATCTATCCTAGACAACACTTCACTAATGCCAAGTCAAAAATTCATAGTTTTGGGCAGCTATGAAGTATCAGTTTGAGAAACATATTAGCATTAGCTTGTTAGTGCATGCTGTACTCTTGTTGGTTGATCCATGAGCACAGTCTATGCTGATGCACGGTTGCCTTGTATAACTTTGTCCCAAAGCGCTGCTGTTTGACATTTCTTCTCTATGTATCTACGTTTTCATTCCTGCTTGATTCAGAGCGACTGGACAGGAGAATGAGTGAGGCGACACCGGAGGCACCTCTAGATGGTAAAATCCAAGACGATTATGAAGACGACTTTGAGAAAGATCTAGACTGGCTGATAAGTGAGGCCAGGAGTGAGGAACAGGTGAGAGTGTTACTAGTCTGAATAAACAGATATTTTATTCTATTACTGTACATGTGCAGGTCTTTTTCAGTGGAGTAGGTGTCATTAACTCTCCTGACATCTCACAGTTTACAGAGTCCACTGCCTCTGGAAAGAGGTACACATACACTCATACATTCACACGAACACTTACACACTCATACAGATACATGCTGTCACACTTATGAAATGGGAGTACACACACTCACAGACCCATACACACAAACTCTGACAGTTTTACAGACACATTATTTTACATTACATTTACATTTTAGTCATTTAGCAGACGCTCTTATCCAGAGCGACCTACAAAAGTGCTGTAGTTTCAGGGTTCTCAAGGGCAATACAAAACTGAGCTCTCTTGCTCTATTAACAATGACTGAGAGCAGGTATGAGACTAATGCTGCAAAGAGATAACATATGAATAAACATGCTTAACAAACAAAATTCCTTTAATATTCTATACCTAAGCATAAAAATATGTAGACAAAGAATTCCAAGCATAAATACATTAGCATCCAAACATTTCCTAGGGGGAGGGGGGGTTTCAGAACTGAAGTGTGAGATATTGTCAGAAGAGGTACGTTTTTAGTTTCCTCTTGAAGATGGTGTATACCTCACATCATCTGATGTCCTCAGGGAGGGCGTTCCACCATGTCAGAGCAAGTACTGAGAAGAGTCGCCTGGACGATGTTCGCATCCGTAGGGGAGGAACCACTAGGCATCTGGCAGTGGAGGATCGTAAGGATCTAGTGGGGTTGTAAGCTGAGATTAGCGTGCGGAAGTAGCCAGGAGCAGAACCGGAGGTAGCTTGGTGAGTAAGGGTGAGGATCTTGTGGTGGATCCGAGCAGCAACAGGGAGCCAGTGGAGTTTGATGAGGAGGGACGTGGCATGAGTGAACTTCCTTTGACTGAAGATCGGGCTGCAGTGTTCTGAATTAGCTGGAGAGGTCTGGTCGATGAAGCTGGAAGGCCAGCCAGAAGAGAATTTCAGTAGTTCAGGAGTGATATCACCAGTGCCTGGACCAGGAGCTGTGTAGATTGTTCAGTTAGGAAGAGATGGATCCTCTTGATGTTGCTGAGAATGAATCTGCAGGATCGAGTCACTGAAGCTACGTGATACTTGAAGGACAGGCCGTGGTCCAGGGTAACTTCTAGATTCTTGACTGGCTTGATGAGACTGTGGTGCCTTCCCCTGTGAGGCATACATCATGCAAAGGAGTGTGCTTGGCAGGGAGGTACAGCAGATCTGTTTTGGCCACATTGAGCTTGAGGTGGTGATCAGACATCCACTTGGATACATCACGGAGGCAGGCAGAGATGCGGGGGAGAATCACAGAGATCTGTGAAGGAGGGAATGAGCGAAAGAGTTGAGTGTCATCTGCATAACAGTGATATGAACCTGGTAAGAGTGACCAGAAAGATATCATATGAAAACCAGCTCTGCGCAGTACCTGAGACTCTCATATCGGACAGAGTTGAGATGAACATCAGGTTGTTGACAGTGTCAAAGGCAGCAGAGAGGTCTAGAAGGAGTAGGACAGATGAGTTGCCCACTGCTCTAGCAGAGTGTAGTGATTCGCTAACCGAGAGGAAGGCCGTTTCCATTGAGTGTTTAGCTTTGAAGCCAGATTGATGGGGGTCTAGGAGATCATTCTGATAGAGGAAGAGAGAGAGTTAGTTAGCAGCGGCACATTCAAGGGTTTTGGATTTAAAAAGGAGTAGGGAAACCGGTCTGTCGTTATTTAGTTCAGTGGGGTCCAATGAAGGTTTCTTGAGTAGGGGTGTGACTCTTGCTTGTTTGAATGGAGGAAGCAGCCAGTGGACATGGAAGAGTTAAGTGTGGCTGTGAGGTGCAGGATGATGTCGGGTGCAATAGTCTGGAGCAGTGGAGATGGGAGAGGGTCAAGTGGGCCCGAGGTCTGTCGGTGTTCCTGCAGGAGCTGTAAAACCTCTTGGTCTGACAGCAGGAAGAATTCAGAGAAACCTGTGTGGACAAGGATGGCGGATTAAGTAGTGAGAGGGGGACATGTGGTCAGCTGGTTGAGGGTGGAGTGGATGTCGTCAACTTTCCTTTGAAAGTGGTCAGAGGAGAAGTCAGACAGAAGAGACATTTAAGTGGACAGGTCAGTAGGCTGTCTAGACTTTCTCCATTTGCATTCCGCAGCCCTTAGCAGAGAATGGGAGATGCATAGGGTGTCCGAGAGCCAGGGTTTTGGTGGAAGTTTACTTTCTGGTCTGCGGGTGAGAGGGCAAAGATGGTCAAGCGAAGAAGACATTGAGGTATAACCGAGTCAGTGGGGAGTTTAGAGAAAGCAGTGATAGGAGGGAGAAAGGAGGAAATTATTGAGGATAGGTTTGAGGGAGACAGGGAGCGAAGATTGGGGTGGAGAGAGACAGTGGGAGGAGAGGGGGGAGGGAGAGAGGATGTGATGGGTAGAGAAAAGGAGAAGAGGTGGTCTGAGAGGTGGAGAGGTGTAACAGAGAGACTGGTGGTGGTGCAGAGCCTGGTGAGGATTAGGTCCAGCTGCCGACCAGCTTTGTGTGTGGGTGGAGACTGGGAAAGGTTGAGGTCGAAGGAGCTGAAGAGAGCGATGACATTAGTGGTCTGGACATCGGACTCAAGGTGGATGTTAAAGTCACCCAGAAGTAGAAATGGGACAGTGTCATCATGGATTGCTCTGAGGAGGAACTCCATTCTTCGAGAAATGACCTTAGTGGTCCTGTGGGGCGGTTGATGACAATAATGTTAAGCCTGGTGGGCGCAGTTATAGCAAAAGGATGATACTCAAAAGAGAAAATGGCAAGGTTAGGCAGATAGACTCCTAGATCGTCTTTTTGTGCGTTGTCATTAAGTATCATTGAGAGGAGAGGTGCAGAACAACAGGTAAGAAAAGCCGTGATCCATGAATCCTCCTCATATCCCAGGAACCAGAGGTTGAAGACTTTGAGGCTCAGATTGATAAAGAGCTGGAGGAAGAAGAGGAGCGAGTAAGGAAGGACCAACACGAAGAACACAACATGCTGGAGGAGGAAGAGGGTGGGGCGAACCATGAGGAGGAGAGGTGGCCTTCGCCCATGGAGCCTTTGGAGGGCATATCCGAGCCTGGCGGTGACAGCTCCCAGGAGTCTCTCCCCCTGGTCTCTGCCCCTCCTCACACAGACGAGGAAGAGCTGGATGAGGAGAAGAAGTACATCCTGGAGAAAATCCAACAGGCTAACCAGCAGCTGCAGCACCAGGAGGCCCCCAACCGCGCTCGTCGCCGTCGCCTCCATTTCAAAGATACGCTGGTGGACCTGGTGGTACCGCCACTGGATGATGGGCGTGAGAGTGCCTCTGAGAGGGACACAGAAGAGCAGGAGGTTTCCGGGAGGTTGTCAGAGCTGCAGATCTCCCCCCAGGGCAAGGGGACTGCTGGGCCTGGAGGAGGAAGAGAGGGCCGGGTTTTGGTGGAGAAAGATGGAAAATTTGATCTGGTTAGCCTCAGGGAAGTGGAGAGTCAGGGTCTTCTCCCTCCCTTGCAGGGTTCCCATAGTGACGTCCAACACACCTCTTCCTCCCGCTACATCCAGTCCAGCCCTGCCCATAGCAGAGGAGGCCCAACCTCCTCCACCAGAGCAGGTCCTTCATCGCGACTGAACTCTTCGGTCTCAATGGCAACTGAGCCCCTTTACACACCCAGACCCCCGTCATTGCCCAAGAACCGACCAAACTCAGCAGGGCATGCTCAGCGAGGCCACTGGAGAAGAGGCACAAAGCGCAGGGTGCAGTCCGCAAACAATGCTCCATCCCATGCCACCTTTACCCTCTCGCCTGAGCAAAAGGAACTGCAGCTCAAACTCCAGCAGAAGAAAGATAGGCTGCGCAAAGAGGTGGGTCCCAGTACTGACTACTACATACTCTCATCACCCTGTTAATTAAAGAAAGGTGGGTCCCATCAGTACTGAGAGCTACATACTCTCTTTACCCTGTTAATTAAAGAGAGGTGGGTCCTGTCAGTACCGACAGTTACACACTGTCATTACCCTTTTATAATTAAAGAGAGGTGGGTCTATACCAGACTCAATGTTTCTGTAGTTGCTGTAGGTTTTAGTCCTATACTGAAGAAGTGTAACAGAACCACTTAGTCTTGCTCATCCAACCCCCCACCCCCCACCCCCCTTCCTCTGTGTCCCAGTTTCTTTCTGCCAATGTCTGATCTTCCTTTCTTCTCCTCCAGGAGGAGGAACGTAGACGCGAAGAAGAGGAGAAAAAGCGTCATGAGAACGAGCAGGCATTCCGCGCATGGCTGGAGAGGAAGAAGGAACAGCTGCTGGAGGAGCGAAGGGTTCAGAGGGCCCAGGAAATGGAAAGGCTTAGTTGCAAGGTACAGCCAGTCGGGGGTGCCACAAAGTTTTAAGCCGGTTGCAGGTTGTAATGTTTTTGATTTGTGACTATTTTACCCTGAAACACAAGGTGAAATGTTTAATTAGTGATTGTATTACCCCTAAAACACAAGGTGAGATTAATTGATTAATGATAGTTTTACCTCTAAACCACAAGGTGAGATGACTTGAATAGTGACTGATTTACCCCTGATACACAAGGTGAGGTTACTTGCTGTCCAAATCATGGTGTCAGTTGAGCAACAAAGAAGTACAGCAGAGCAAGCATCACCTAACACTATAGTCCTGAAGGACTCAAGAACTGGTGCTGCCCACTGATGCTCTCTGTTATTGTTATTGTATAATTTCTTCTGAGACATTGCACTCCAGAACATTGGAGACTATTATATTTTATACTTTCATATTTTATCCACATATTATCAATTTTTTTATACTGCATTTCTTAGGAGCGAAACCCCAATTTTTACAAATCCAGTTGCTTAACCACTACATCAGATGGTGTATACACTTCATGCCTCTTGCAATGTCTGAAACAAAATACATACATGTACCGCTGTTGGAAGTCTTTCCGAGTAGCAGAATATTATATCGCCTAGCTTTGACTGAACATTCTCCATGTGATAACTGTGTTGTACTAAGCACACATTGTGTGATAACAGTGTCCACTACCTGTGATGGCTAAGGGCTGCTGAAAGCTCCATTGACAGCTAAAAGAGGTTCTTCAATAATTCACCAGCATTCAGAGATGCTAAAATGTCTGCGAGCCAAACACATGATTGTCTGAATTGTGAGATACTGAGAATGCTTTTGTTGAACAATAACAATGTTTTAACTGATTCTGTACACAGAACAATACATTTATCACTGTTACTATTTACCAACAGTGACAGCCAATGAACAATTTAAACATAAAATTGTGGTACCGAGGGGGATTTCAGCTCTTGAATGTGCATTGAATTGCATATGTCTCTCCACCAGAGGGAGCTCTGTGACCCTGAGGCAGCATACAGACTCTGGCTGCAGAGGAAACAGGAGCAGCAGGAGAGGGAGCGGCAGCTGGAGGAGATGAGGAAGCTGGAAGAAGAGAGCGCGTTCTATCTTCACAACCGCCAAGACAGTGAGAGGGCTTTCAAACTGTGAGTACCACCCTTACAACCGCCAAGACAGTGAGAGGGCTTTCAAACTGTGAGTACCACCCTTACAACCACCATGATAGCAAGAGGGCTTTCAGACTATGAGTACTACTTTCACAACCACCAGTATTGTAAGAGGGCTTTCAGACTATAAGTACTACCTTCACAACCACCAGTACTGTAAGAGGGCTTTCAGACTGTGAGTAATACCTTTACAACCACCAGGATAGCAAGAGGGCTTTAAGACTGTGCGTACTACCTTCACGACCACCAGGATAACAAATGAGCTTTCATACTTTCAGCACTCTTACCATCACTCTCGTTTTATCAGGGCTCATCACAATCTGGCTTTCTATTACTACTTAATTATTTACTTGTGGCTCACGTTCCACTGCCTCTGGCACACTTCCCACAGCGTCTCGTGTTTTCTTTTAGCACGAGACCAGTAAAGTGGGGCAGCACTTTAGAGAAACATTCAATAAAACAAATTGGCTCCAATACCATTGAATATCGTGGCTGTTTGATTTCAATACTATTGCACACCATGACTAACAATATGAATGTTGGGTGATTAGGCCTGGCTTGCAGTCACAATTTCAATTAATCCCAACGGTATTCGATGGGGTTAAGGTCAAGGTTCAAGTTCTTCCTCGTCGAAAAAATCCTTTCTGAGTGGACTTCGCTTTTTGAACAGGGAATTGTTTACATACAGAGCTTTACATCGCGCCAGCCTGACGCTTGATACTGCGCATCATGATTTTTACATGCTACGCAATCCTGTTCTGTGTGCTTGTGTGGCCGACCACTTCACGGCTGAGCTGTTGTTGCCCCAAGATGTTTCCACTTCTCAATAACCCAGCTCTAGCAGTGCAGAAACTTTACTAATTGTCTTTTTGGAAAGGTAGCATCCTTTGACGGTGCTATGTTGAGCATGTAGTGTAATGCATGCTGTTTCCCGAAACATTCATGTCAATTTAAGTATTAAATGCTGTATGTCGGATTATGTGTATGCCTTATTATTTACTGTACGTATGGTGCTTGCATCTAACACTTTTATGTTTGTCTGTCTTGTGCATCTCTCTGTGTATCTGAATGATTGTACATCCATCTGTGTGTCTATACCTATCTGTCTGTATGTCTATGTGCGTCCATTTGTCTGTGTGTCTGCCTGCTGATCTCCAGGTGGCTGAAGAGGAAGCGGGCAGAGAAGCAGGCAGAGAAGCAGGCAGCTCGAGAGCGCTCCCGCAGGCTGGTGATGGAGGCGCGGCGGGCACGGCGCATGAAGGACCTGCTCTGCTCCGTGAACGAGGCACGATCCCTTCGCCTTATCAATCACTACAGTTACCGCTTCTGAGCTCCGCCCATCCATAAGACTGATGGCTCCCTCCCACCTCTCTGATAACGTCCTTCTCTCGGCTCCGCCTGCGTACCTCACTAACACTGCCTCCTCCGTTAGACTCCCTCATCTCAGTCACAATTAGTATTTAGTATCAGTACTTAGTAAAGTGACGCATTATTCTGCTGGAAGTATCAATGTGATGAAGGATAAACCATAGCCATGAAGGGATACACCTGGGCATCACCTGGTCAGCAACAATGTTCAGGTATGCTGTGGTGACATTTTCCAGATTTTGTATTTAGTATTTCTGTACATTTTATTTTTACGGAGTAGAAAATATAGTTATTGTATTCATGATTGTTTGTCAAATATTCTCAAATAAAACATTATATAATTTGTTTTGTTATATTTTTTGACAGGAATGTTAATTACTGAAATTAAATATATCATTGTCTGTACAATTGAAGATATGTCACCTCTTTATAGTGCCTTCTGCATGCTCCATTGTGTGTAAAATTGTGTACTGCCCCCTGCTGGTATTTAGGCATAATTTTTGAGTTTCACATAGCATCACACAGAAATAGAAGAAAACATAACCAAGTCAACTCAATACTTTGAGTCAGTAGGATTGCAATATCAGAATGCAATATCAGAATTTATTTACTTGGCACCTAAATATGTATGCATTAACTAATGGATGATAGGCAAGCTTTGCATTCTATTTCCCCCAAGTGCAGTTTAATAAAAGTGAATGTAACTATAGCCAAATGTATTATAGATCCTCTGGGACACAGCTTTTGATGTTTTGTGCCATGGTCTGACTGCATCACGCAAACTAATATTACAGTATGATGTCACTGAATCCTTTTACGTGATGTCACTTTTACCATGTGCGTCTTGGGCAGGTTCCTATGATTTGCTGGTTACTTGTAGAACTTGGGAAACAAGACATTATAGGACATTACATTTAAATGTTTTGGTTACATAAATGACTTAAGTTCATTGCATTTAAATGTTTTGTTCCTGTCGCCAGGCTGAATTATAAAAAATGTATGCAGTCAATATATCAGACAAAATATGTTATAAGATGTTATATGTTAAGATTTCCACATTAATGAATACATCTGGTTTTGCTGACCATATATCCCTTCCTAGGTGGCATTCATTCTTCATTTACTAAGTACAAGAAGATACTAGATGGATACCAGCATCAACTACTGTGAGGTCATTGCTATTTTCAAAAACATGGCCCATAGAAAGGTGTTACTATAAAGCATAACAAACTATGTACTAACAATAGCATTGTAGCTTGGTTTGGGAGTGATCACAAGGGCCTCAGTATTGCTGGGGGAAACCCTGCTGTGCGGACAGCACTTTTTATTCAACAATAAAAAAAAAATTTTAAAGGAAAAAATTTATTTGACTTTTCCCCTCAGAGATTCCCGTCAAATACAACAAACTCAAATATTAAAGCAAAACTATTAACTAACCGAGAAACCCTCTAGGGGGAAAACTAATGTACAAATAACTCGGCACATCACACTCGCTCGGTGATATCGGTTCAGTGTTAGTGAAGTTGCTGCCAGCACCGCCACTGCAGCTGCCAAACATCCACTGTCCAATAAATAAGATAATCAGTGCCCTTGTTAACCCAGCGGGAATAGGTGGGTCCTCTGCTAGCTACGGGAGACCGCTGTGTGCCAAAACCAGCCAACTCACTCAGAACATCTACACTGATTTAATGTAAATACCATTTTGAAAGTTATTGTCAATTAGTTGTTTAATTGAACCCGTGTGCTTTTTATTGTAAATGGGGTAATCAGCAGGTTTTACAAATGTATTTTTTGTGATTGAGTGTGGATTGTGTGACACGGTGGTAATGTAAAAGTTGTGGAACATACCCTAACTGGTTACGTTGAGTTGAGACTTGGAACTCATTTCAGTTTAGCTGAGCTAGTTATGTCAGCTCAGCTGCCCTTGTCATTCTTCCTCCGCTGGTCCAGCAGTGTGCTGTCACAGCCAACAGCGAGGGGTGAGATAGGGAAAGGGGAGTGGGCTTGCTGTATACAGACTTAGCTGGAGTGCGCAGATCCCTCAGTGAAGGCAGAACTGGGATCAGGAGACAGCAGATATCACGCCACTGCACTGGGAAGCATCGTGGGTCTGTTCCCCAAAGGCACCTCTCACTGAACTTGTGAGACTGAGAGAGATGGACCCTGCCGAACCCCAGGGAGATGGTGAGTAATAACCCCCACAGTGAGCACAGCCTCTTCACCAATGGGACGTCTGTCCAACAACTCTGTGATAAGACAGACACTATCTGTAGTTGCAGCTACGGTTGGCTTCACAAGAGTACGCCTGGTTGTGTTTTTATGGCAGGTGTCCCCAGGCCCCCCAACCCAGGGGTGTTAAGATATGTGTTTATGTCTGCTGTCACGGAATAGAATAGCATGTCAAATGGTTTGTTTATAGGCTCTCCCTGTCAATGCGTTTACTGGTTTGAGCCAATGCTGCAGCTGTCAGTGAGCGAGTGAGTGAGTGAAACAGCTGCCAGGCCAAAGCAAGGGAGACAGGGAGGAAAAAGGAGGAGGGAGGGAATGAGGGATCCTGGGAGAAAAATCTGCACCATCACTGGTTGAATTATCCAGCAGCTCTTTACATACCAACTAAATATAGGCACACTTTTACTTCTGTTGTGTGGTGTCTCCTGTCTGCTTTTTTGTTTGTTACTCATCTCTATCTGTCTCATTTATGCTGTCTTGCGTGTACTGGGTAGGTGTCACACCGGAGGACGAGTTGGCAGCGGCCATTATGCAAAGACGTTTCCTCCCCTCTCTCATCACCAAGGAGGCATGGGAGGGGTTCCGTTTCGCCGACCTCGAAATCCACATCACAGAGTCCACTGACTGCTACGGTGCTGTACTGTGGCCCTCGGTACAATTGACCATCTTTACCGCTCTTTATCCACATCCACATATCTTATTTGTAATGAGCACCAGGAAATAGTAGGAAGATAAAAATATGTCTTGTCCAGGTTATGCAAGTCTTTTTTTATCCCACTAATTTAAAACGAGGGCTTCTTAATCCCTTTAATATAAAAAGAGGGCCTCTTAATTCCTTTAATATAAAAAGTGGGTCTCTAAATTGCTTTAGTTTAAATAGGACCACTGGAATTGCTCAGGTGGTGTAGACATTTACTGGAGGGCAGACTAAGCTCTACTATCTGGATTCCTGGTTTTAACTCAGTTCATCTCATTTGCCGGTTGTGACCAGAAGAGCAATGAAAATTGGCAGAGCTTTGCTCAGACTTGAGTGGGTGAGAATCAACCAGTCTTATGTTATCTTGTTGCTAACCAGCCATTTTTGTCAACGACTCTGGGCGCCTGTAAGCAAGCAGTGCCAGGGGGAGAATTCATATCTGTCTTTTGCCGACTGTGACCGGCAGTGCAGAATTGGAAGATACCATCCTGGAATGAGCGATAGGTAGTTAGTATGGTTTATCTTGGCTCCTCACTAAAAGGTGACTTCTGTCGGCATCCTTGCATCTGCAGGTTTACAGTGTCGTCAGGGGAGACTGCATTGGACTTGTTGTGCAGGCTGCATGATCTACAGTGTGTGAAATGACAGGTGGTTCGAAGGTGGGTGGGTTGGAGGAGACCAGACACGCTTCTTTCTGTGTGTAGTGGCTGGTTCATGGCAAGGAACTGAGTGTAATAGCCCAATTGGAAATTCTATTGGGATGGAAAAGAATGAAAATTTTTGCTTTCATTTAAGGAAATTTAATTTAATTTCTATGTTGCTGAGTTTTAATGCAGCTGACTGCAATTATTACCTCACGCAGAGAAGCACAAATCAGAGATCATTACTTCAAAACAAATTTAAACCACTTTCTCTGCATCCCTACAGGCCCTGGTACTCAGTCACTTTCTGGAAACAAACCGCCAGGAATATGATCTGTTGGACAAGAATGTCATCGAACTGGGCGCTGGAACTGGACTGGTCTCCATAGTATCCAGCCTGCTGGGTAAGAATCAAGAAGTTGTAGAACATTTCAAGATGCTGACATGCAACTTTAACAGCTTAAATACTCAAGTATAGGAGTCAATGGAGGAAATACACACAACACTTGAAAATGGACCCAAAAAATTGAACAATTTTATTTGGCTGTGCTGTCTGTAAGAGCAGGGATTGGTAAATTGCAAGTTTATAACTAAAGGATAAGCCGTAAAACAGTTTAAGAGTAGAAAGGAGTGATGTGCCAGTGTTTTTATGGGGAGATTATTGTGAAATGTGATTGGAATCATTGAATGCAATGAAGTTTCTGATCTCGTGGTGAATAGTGTGATAATCCTGGCCTCCTAGTGGACATCAAAGAGGATGCTAGTATCTGATTGGATACAATTTCTGCTTGGATGAGATTATTGGTCCCATCGTCTTTGATGTTTCAGGTGCGAAAGTGACGTCCACTGACCTACCTGATGTGCTGGGAAACCTGCAGCACAATGTGAGCCGTAATACCAGGGGGCACTGCAGACACGTGCCGAGGGTGACTGAGCTCCGGTGGGGGCAAGAGCTAGAGGAACGCTTCCCCCGCGCGTCCTGCTGCTTCGACTACATCCTGGCGGCCGACGTGGTTTATGCCCACCCACACTTGGACGAGCTCATGGACACCTTTGCTCACCTTTGCCAGGAGCACACAGTGATCCTGTGGGCCATGCGGTTCCGTCTGGACCCAGAGAACAGCTTTGTGGAGCGCTTTCAGCGCCATTTCCACCTAGAGCTCTTGTACAACCTGCCCAGCATGTGCATTAAGCTGTACCGTGCCAGCAGGAGGCAGAGTTTACACACCCAGTTTGCTGACTGAAAGCATGCCCATTAGAGGGAGGAGCTAAAGTGGTACCCAATGCAGGATTGCTGTACACTCAATCTTTGTGTGTGTGTGTGTGTGTGTATGAAATATTCTAAATACTGCCTTATTTATTAATTGTATATTAAATTGGGATAGGACTGGTGAATGTGCAGGTGAAAATCTGTTTTTAATTTTTAAGGTCAATAAACTAATTTTAATAAATCAGTCCAAAAAGCAACTTTCTAATATTGAAACAGCCATGACGTGTTCACTGGGGGAATTTCACCCTCTTACTCAGTTGTGCTCAGATGGTTACTGATTATTCAACTGGTGGTGTGGTGGTTAAGGTGACAGGCTTTTAACCAAAAAGTTGCTGCTTCAAGTCACACCCCAGCTGTTGTACCCATGAGCAAGGTACTTAACCTGAATTACTTCAGTAAAATATGTGGATGATATGGCTGAGTAGAAAAGAGGAAAGCTTTAGGGTGAGATGGACTACTCTAATGGATTTAGGGTCACCGACACCTGCTTTATTTTAATCTTTTTTGGTGCTTCATAACAGGCACAACAAACTGGTAAACTCAGTCTTGCTATGTGGTTAATAGTTGTCCTGGCACATGTAGCTCCTTTGTAGGGAAAAGGACAGTACTGTGCAAAAGTCTTAGGCACATGTAAACAACCATATAAATAAATTCAATATTTGGTATGACCGTCCTTTGACTTAAATACTGCTTAAATTCTCTAAGGTAAACTGTCGTGCAGTTTTATAAGACAATCGGCAGGTAGATGTTGGAGAGCATCTTGGAGAACTTTCCACAGTTCTTCTACAGACTTTGTTTCGCTTGCTTCTGTCTGTCCAGGTAATCCCAGACAGCGTCAATGATGTTGAAATCAGAGCTCTATGGAGGCAAAACCATCTGTTGCAGAGCTCCTTGGTCTTCTTTTGGAAAATCTAAAATTTGTTTTTTTCTACTTATACGCTAATGCAGAAGACAAAATATAAATATCAAAGACTAGATTTATGTTAAAAAAAATCTATGGTGCCTTAGACTTTTGCACAGTACTGTAGCATTTATGGATATCTTTGTTATAAAACACTGAATTATATTTGTAGCAAAATTCAGTACAAAAATATCAGTACTCTTCTCACAGTAACAACAGCATACCTGTCACACACCTGTCCCTACTACATTGAATTCAAACTCATCTTGCAGATATTCTGACTTACTTATTCACTCATGAGTATTCACGTACTCCCTTTTACAGAATGAGGAGTATAATACAGACAGATTTAAGACCTCTTTTGGCAGTTAGTTACACAAAACACTTGCACCGATAACCATGGCCAAAGAGACAGATGAGTGCTGTCGAACCAAGAGCTAAAGGAAACAAGAGCCCAACCTCATCTGAGAACAATCTGGATCTATTGTGGACATTGTATTCCTCCCGGCTAACAAACCATTTATTTTTAAGTTGCTGTAACTTAAGGAGAACGTCATCAGTAAACAAGCTTGAAGGACCAAAAACACGATCTTCTAAACAGCATGGGTTTCTTAGATTGGGGTCAATCACTAGTATATAAATGTTCACAATGTTCATAGGAGATAGTATTAACATCGATCTTCTTGGCAGGACAAGGTTTGTTTCTGGTTGCCCTGCATATGGATTGTAGGTTTCTCACACAGTTCAACCCCAGGTCTGAAATAGGCCCAAATCACACACCGTCACCTGATATATGACAGGGCAAATCACACACATCAACTCTTGGTCTGAAACAACGACTAAACGGTTTTACCATAAAAACCAGGAATAAGAGCATTAACCATGCTGTTCCCTTTTTGCCCAAGACTACCACCAGATGTCAGTGTGGTGCAGGTTAGCTGGCTCACTGCAGCTCTTAAGTATGTGCAGAACTTGAGTATGTGAGCTGGCAAGATACCACAAAAATATTAAAAGAGCACATCAGCTCATCACTACGAATCTTCTTGTGTATGATAAGGGTGAGGAAGTAGTCTCTTCCAGTTCAATCAACTATGAGTCACCTTTCATTATACAATACCTTTCGATACTCCTCTCACCCTACCCTGGACAAGGCTCCCTCTCTCACATTCAGCAAATTACATTCAGAAATGAATGTAAACCAATGAATTGCCGCTTATAGGGCTCAGTCTGCACTCAGGGGAGCCACTTGCATTGAACTTTCACTGATAAAAAAAAGGCTCAGGACATCCTTGCAATGTATTGTGTTTTTAGAACTTTGCCAGAACATTACAGTGATTCAGTTTTTTTCATTCCAAACACTGTGCTGCACAAGCATAAAAATAAATATATCAGAAAATGAAAAGTACATCCAAAAAAGGTCATCAAAAGCCCAAAAACCATACAATGAGTACTGCGAAATCCTACCGATTGCAATATATTGTATAGATTTACAGCTGAAATTTTGACATCACAGTATTTTCAGAAGTGCAGAATTGTGTATATAATTTTCCATTTGACACACTGTTGATTGTGACACTAATGATATTGTGAAATATCCCTTACTTGTGCTCTGAATCTTGTGCAGACAGATGGCATTTGTGGCAACCATAAGAGAAGCCTGCAATTGTACCCAGTGTAGCAGCTTCCTGTTGAGCTACACATAAAGGGGGTGGGGTGCGTGGGTATTAGTCTGAACACCAGAATATAAAAACAGAAACTTGATGTACAGTGATTTACTTGTTCTTGAGGATTGAAATGATCGGTGTTACTGTGGCTCTTGTAATATTAGGCTGCCCATCGTCTTCATTTTAAGCCCAAGGTTCAGAATGAGGTTAACTATTGTGGACATATTTGTAACATTACCATTGCACTTTCCCCAGAGGTGCCCACATTTGCCTGCTAGAAATACATATATGCCTTCCTTTGAGGGCTCCAAGTTGTCATTCATGTAATTGTAATTTCTGGACCTCCTCTATGAACGGCACCAACAACTTTGAATTCACATTTGGCAAGCAAGAAAGCAGCCCAGGAGACACACCCAGTGCGGGGATCAGACCGTAATGAGACCACACTCAGGGGCTATAAAAATGGAGAGAGCAGGGCTGTCTAAGTTTTCCTGTTTGATTTAAAATCCCTGTTTTGTTTGCAAATGGAGACTGAGCGAGTTTTTTTACATTTTAAAATTTGGAAAAGTTTTAATTTGGTCTGTGTTGGCACCAGTTTTTTAAAAGTTTAGTATAAATATTTTATTTAAAATGCGCAATAAAGGCCACCTTCCATTTCCCTGTGTCCAATCACTCCCAGACCGGGCAGCTGTCTGTGTCTGATCACTCGAAGACCCTGGCATGCCACAGCAACCTTCATTTATTTTGTCAAGCGACTGACCTATTGAGAAATTTGCACAGATTTTTATTTTGATTAAAGAGACCATTCAATTGTATGGTGTGTCAAATGTTGAGACTTAAATTGAGCATGTTGTTCAGGTGTTTAATATTTGTTTTTTGAGTTTTAAAAAATCGTAAATGGTCTAAATGTTCTGTTTTTACCTCATTCACATTTTGTAGTATATCCATATGATTTTCATGCTTTCTCCCCAATTTGATATTGGCAATTGTGTTAATGCATCTTGGCTTATCGCTACAAATCGCGTGGCCAAACAGGTGCATGAGGAAGCTGCCAGCCCACATATACCTGGTAAGCTGGAGCATCTGGTTAGCAACAAGCCAAGATATCTGTCAATTCCTACTCCTCCCTGTCTGTCAGGACTTCTGCCTGAGCAGCGCTGTTTTGTTTATTTTTGTGTATTTTTGCTATTAATTAGCCCCCTTGTCTGTTCATTAGTCCCCTGCTGTCTGTCAATAGTTTCACCTGTTCCACATTTCCTCTTGAGTTACTCCCAGAGTATTAAGACCTGTGTTCTTTGTTTGTCAGCGGCCTGTTCGTCATGTTTCGGCAAGTGTACCCGCAGTCCACCTCGTGCGCATGTTTTCGAAGTTCCTAGTTTAACAGTGTTCCCCGTTTTGACTTCTGCCTGCTTTGACCCCGTATTTGCCTGCAGATTTTGTACCATTTGGATTCTGCTTTGTATTACTGACCTCTGCCTGCACTGAACTGATTCAAACGAATCAAATCACTTTAAAGAACTGTACTTCCCATCACTAATCCTGAAGCAGTATGCTCTATACAGAAGCAGATGGCTGTAAACGTTAGCAGTTCAGGTTAAGCATTCAAGGGCATGCTGACTTTGACCACTGCTACGCCTCATGATTCAGAACTAGATATGCTAATGTTTGTTAGAAGACACACGAGTCAAATGCAAAAAAAGTTGGATTATAACAGTGGTTCCTCGATATAGAAACATGAACTGTCACTAATGGGTTATTTTCCTTAAAAAACTTCTGAGCAGAAGGCAAAATTATGTGAGGGTGCTTAGTGTCATGTGACCAAAATATAAGCTTATAAAATGTGGTCCCCATTGCAACGGTCTATTTTTTATTCCGAGGCACTGCAGCACCACAGCATCACTAATGAGAAAGTAAATACAATCTGGAAAACTGTATGGCTCTACACAAATAATATCACTCAAGCTACGCATGAGCCCAGACAATCACACTCGCCTTTACTGGGCAGTGGAGGGATCAGCCAAAATTATCACTCAGAAGTCGAGTCCCAGTTCGTCCACAATGTCCACAGCGTTTAACCAAAAGAAACTGGGTGATTTCATGGCACCCTGGAGGGTGATGTGCAACACCACCATCGAGTTATCCATCCGGACAAGCACACATGGCCCCCTGATCTCCCATAGAAAGGTTTTTTAAAGAAAAATAACTCATTAGTGATGGTTCATATTTTGTATTTGAAAGGAAACATAGGATATCTGTATTATCAGCATAAAACAGAGACAACAAACCACAAGAATAATTCCAGTAACATGGTCTGCAATGTAGAGAACCGCAACCTCTCTAGGGAGTTGCTGACTAAGAAACCAAACGGGTTGGCCATAGAACGCAGCACGCGGTGGTGTACACTGTTCAGAACAGAAGGGGATCAGAAGGGTCTGTATTCACAAACAGATACACAGAAATAAAACCACATCAACTGTAGCACTGAACAGCATTTCATAGGCTGGAGTCTCATTGAGAACGACTTCGCTCCAAACAGTGACATGACTCCTTGGACTCAAAGACAAGAGTACAATTGGTTCCTTGAGCTAAGGACTTCTTTAGCTCAACAAGCTAAGAATTTCTCTTGTGGTATGTTGTGCCTCGTGTGCAGAGGTGAAGGGACCCAGTTAGATTCCAAGGTAGGGGTGTGCCGAAACATCATGTCATGTGAAAGCTTTTGTGGGGAATGATGAAAGTTGGCTATGGTAAAGTGCAGCTCTGAATGTATGGGATCCCAGCAGACATACCATACAAGGCAAGAGTATTAGAATCCATACCATGGATACTGGCCATCAGCCTTCTCACATTTCATGGACAAAGAGGTTTTTGGTGATGAAACACCCCACCCCTTCCTCCTCTGTTCTTTTTATTGGCCTGGTGTATGAAAACACTTCATTAATCATCTTAACATGAACACTTTCCCTCTGCCACTACAGCCCTCCATTGTGTCTTCACCCAGGAAACAAACAAACACTCCATACTCCCTGAACACAGTGAGCCATTCACAGCTTTTCCTCCTCCTCCTCTCTCTCTCTCTCTCTCTCTCTCTCTCTCTCTCTCTCTCTCTCTCTCTCTCTCTCTCTCTCTCAGAATGGGCGATGACAAACCGACCAAAAAAACAGTTTTTAACAGTAAATTATCATTGGTAGGGTAGTGACAGAAAGGACACATCTGTATTTGGTTGGTTTGATTCAGCACACATTAACTTTGTCGTGGTTTACCACAGGGCGTTGTTCACTAAAATGAAAGGAAAGTTCAGTTCATCTACCATGCAGTCTTTGTAACGGCTCGTGCCAGTGGTTGCATGCAGCTTGCTTTACCTATGCAAATCTTACAGACAGCTGGCTATAAATTACGCACAACGTGAGTGGAAAAGACTTGTGAATAGTGTTTTACTTTAGATCATAAAAGTACTTTCCTACAAGAACTTTGGTACAAAAATCATATTTGGGTCTATCTGTAATGTGTCGATTGACAATCAATGGGCCCAGGTTCAAGGATAAGAAATGAGTAGTCCTCTTCAGTATTGAAAGAGCTAGGCTAATTTAAGGTTAGCCGTTAGGTTGGACTAAGCGGGCCAACGGGCCAACAGTTCAATGCGCTTAGGACACATCAATTACTCTGCAGCTTACTGAGCAGACTAAATCAGGCCACACATACAGCACCATAGCGATTGAGGACCATAATCAAAGTAACTGTGGCCGGACAAGATTTTTTAAATAAACGCATTACCGGGATCTAAAGTTAAAGAATTAAAGGATCATAAACACATGAATTAAAAAAAATAATGGAAAAAAACTATATTTCACGGCAACACCAGATACGACTAATAGCATTTTCCTACAGACTAAAAACAAAGACCGTACGAATGCACTGTACGTGGTCTCAATTAATCAAAAATATACTTTTAAACGATTTCCTTTATAATTTACCTTAAATTTACCTTTTCCCTTCGTACACAATGCGCACTCGTTCATGATTGGTAAATATCAATCAAATGGGTTGTTTTAACGAATCAAGTACGAGTGCGCGTTGACGCGACTCCGAGATCCACAGTCTCGTGGCTCCCCGCCCCCGTATGACGTAGTTTATTGAAGCTCAATCAGAGGTCTAGAGGGCGTGACCTAATTATACTCTGAAAATGTTCGGTGACTTTTCACAGTCGGATTTGGCTACAGCCTAGGTGTGGGCAGGTTGGGGTAGTCGCTTTACACCCTGATATAGAATTTGTCTGGCAAGAGGCAGGCTGAAGAGCCTTTCCGTCCATCAGCAAAAAGGGAAGAATTGTGACTGCGAGCATGGCGGTCGAAGAGGAAGGGCTCCGTGTGTTTCAGAGCGTCAAGATAAAAATAGGTATGTGGAAGCAAGTTTCCCATATCTTTTCAGAACTGCGCATCAATGAGCGCTTCTACATAATTATTTTCTCTTTTAATAAGCTTTTTCAAATCGCGTACGTAGCGAGTTACACAGCGAGTTATTCAGTTACTGTAATTAGGAAAATGCAATTTGAAAACATATGTATATCATTGTTTGGTACATGTTGTGTCGTAGCGGTTAATTTCATATTTATATTATTAATGCACTTGTCAGAAATATATATGTAATGAGTTGTCTGACCTGGCGATATGTTGAAAGTATGTGTGGTGGAATGCAAGGTTACAGATAGTCTTGAAATAAATACTCGTCTACGCGATATCTTTACATGAAGAAGATATATGCCAAGCTTGGGGAAGTGGCTCGGATCAAACAGCTGCCAAACCAGATGGCAAGAGATTTTAACCGATGCACTGTTTACTGAAAATGTTAACAATCTTAGTACATGTTTTTAGTTGCGCCCGTTTCATTTTTGTTAATTGTCAGACATAACGGAGTTTTATTTCGTTGACTTTCTTCAGGATTGGGCTGGTGGAATCTTGATAGAGCCTTTGGAAAACTAATGTAATTTAGCTAACGTCGTTTGTGTGTACAGTGTTGCCGATTATGCCCGATTGCCGACTATTGTTATGTTTATGAGACTATTTATTGTCTGGAGCAGATAAATGGCAGATGGTTTACTCTAAGTTGTATTGCCTGAGAGAGATTCGCTGAGGCCCGCGTGCCATAGCTACCATGTATCTCTGTAGTGATTGAAAGGATGTCGATTTTCTTCTCCACTTTTTTAACAAGTTGGCGAAACGCATGTATGATGGGACAGCTTGTTGTGAGATTTTCGTACACGTCGCACGTGTTTATATTCATGCATGTAGCCTACCATCTGAAGTAGAAATCGTACTTGTTTCGTGGTTTGCGGTTTGCCAGTGGGTGTAGTCCTTAATGTTTTTACATAAAACATGAAGAGTAGAGAAAACTAACTAAATAGTTGTAGAAACGTTGCTCTTAGTTTCGCAGAGACAATCCGGATGAAAAATCACCAACAGCTCTTATATTCCATATGGTAGCTAAAGATTCGTACATGTTTTTGTTTTTTTAAACGCGCTTTTTCCTCCCCTGGCGGTGGTGTTGGCCGCTGACTACTTTCGCGCAGATGACCCACAAGTCACTAGTTCTAATTTCAACACTTCGGTGTAGATGTCCAAACGAACGTGCGTGAACATCATGTTTACAACCCAAGGGTCTAATGCAGGAAACTGAAAAGACAATGCAGCACAAATTGGGGGCAGTCAGATATCATTAACATGCATCTAATTCGGAAACTGGCGCATTTATACCGAGGCCGCTTTAGATGAGCCTGAATGGTGCACTTTAGAGATGCTGTGATAGAAGAGGTATAGACTAGACTGATTGGTAAATTAGAGAACTGGTGAAGTGAATTATGGATTGAGATGGGAAGGATGACCTGGAGCAATGGTGTTTACAAGCTGAGCACAAGGGATTAATTTATTGGACGATGGAAGAGTTGGAGTGACAGGGTTCTGTGTAATTAATGGAGATCTTTGTGTCCAGTAGTGTGTGGTTTAGATGTCATTTCCAGGAATGGATGTCCTCTTTCCGAGTGTGTTGAAAAGGCTGCCACGTTACTGATGAATACAGTCTTGCTGTACATCGCTATCCTCATCTCGTCTTTCCATGTCCAACTTTTTGTTATATTTTTTGTTATATTGTACAGTGGTTTGCTGAGGCCAGCACAGTTTCCAGTAGTTCAGTCTTTCATGTGTCATCTATGAATCCTCTAATGCTAGGCGAGTGGAATGGAACAGGTGTGATTCAGCAGGTTTGTCTGTGGAAGACACCGGACCTTCCTCTTTACCTTTGTCATTGCAGTGAAAGGGACTCAAAGATGCTCTACTCGTGCGAGTATCTTCCCATCATATTTTTGGTTTGGCATAGATGGGTCTATGTCTGGGGCATTGTTTGAACATTGTCCTAGGAAAGGGGGTTATGGTTTGTGTTTAGTCTATTAGTCTGTCCATCTATGTGGTCAAACACAATGTTCACCTGCCCTGTGTAACCCTTAACAGTTCAGTGCTTTATCAGATATCACTTGAGGAGTGTGGGTTCGTGCTGAGCAATCCAGGTCACAGCTTAATTTACCACCTACACATCATGCCCAATTAATGACCACCTTGAGATCTAAAGTTGGAGCTCCAATAGGATCATTCAGCCTCTAATTAACGGGAAAACGGGTGAGTTTGTCACTGTTGAAATTAATTTTTTGTAGGCTGTGTGGTCAAAGATACGAGCAATTAAGGAAATGAAACGGCCGTCTTACAGAGCCCGTAGCTTGTGGTTACACAGCTTTTTCCCCCACGTGTGACTTGATTTGGTACTCCTGAGAGGCCCCGGAGCCCCGGCCTTGTCTGCAGTCATGAATCTGCCTAAATAATTCTGACTTTGGGGGGCCAATCCACCTGGCTATGTGTGTTGGAACGGCTTTGTTGTTATGTGTGCTGGTTCCTCCAAGCACAGTTGGAATGAGGTATGTTGCAGAGTGTCCTCTTAGGATTCCCTGAAGGAGTTGATATGCCAGGCTATGGGGGTCGGGTCTAGAGGCCGGGAACATGGGAAACAGGAAGCTGCCTCAGCGCACTTCCTGATTGGCTGGGCTGACTACAAAGACGTATGTTTTTTCCTGCTCTGCAACAGACTAATTCAAGCCAGATACTTTTCAAGGTTACAAACAAGTACACCCTTCCACGTAGATGGTTTTAATTTTGATTAAATTTTCACCTGATTGGGGCCAACCGTTTCAATAGTGTTATTTTCTCTTTAGCTCTGCTTGGGGGATGTATGTCGCTCTTTTTCATATTCAGAAAGGTATCCTTTGGCAGCTACCCAACGCAGTTTTTTGGCTGACACTTGCCCCCATCCACTGGAGATCCTTGACTACACTGTTCCTACACAATGGTGACATTGGCAGAGAGGGGCTGTGCCATTCCCACTAGCCACACTCTGCTATGAGTAGGACATTTTCTATTCATGCTCCTTACTCTGGGACACATACTGTTAGCAATTGAACAATTGGGATTTAATTCTCATTGTGTTTTTATGGGCTAGCTGGGGCAATGTACCTTGCTGAAGGGGACAACAGCAGTTGTTCCTGGCCCACGACCCTGCACAAAACTACTGCTCTGCATGTGGTTTACAGCTGTCTGCTCCGGCACCCCCCTCCCACCATGGAGGCCAGACGGGGGGCCAGATGGCTCCCCTTTTCTGGAGTTTCAGAGGAGCGTGCGAGTAGATATGGTACCCTTAACACTACAGACCTCTACTCCCCTGTTTCTCACTAAAATGGCTCAGGGTCCAGGGTAACATTTGAAGAACAGCCATTCCCTAACCCTCTTCTCACTTTGAAGACCTATTGTTCCCACTCTGTATATGTGTTTCCTGTGAGAGGAAGGAAGGTCAAAGGGTATGCAGGGTGAGCATGGTCTGGGCCCTAACATAGAGTTAAAAACTCTTGCGGACACTCTAAAAGTCCCATTGACATCCTGACAGACTCACTGACACTAGTGTGTAGACTGATGACACCTCAGATTCACTGACATTCACAGGTAGACTGATACTCCATTCTCAGAGACTCTCCTCAGCTCCACTGACACTACCCTGCTGCGAAACTCTCGCAGCCACACTGTGAGACACAGGTAGACTGATTCTCCGCAGCTCTACACTCCTCAGCTCCATTGAGATTCTCAGACACTTCTCTGCTCCATTGCCTTCATTTTAATTAAGTCTGCCAACTTTTCTTCTATATCTGGCATACATTTTTTCAAAAGTTGGTTTTGGCAGGGCTCTATGTCTTATCTGGCACGAGTCCAGAAAACTGGGCATCTGTCATGCTCCTGGGGGCTGGAAACGCTTTGTTCTTCTGTCCTGCCACTTCTCACAGAAGTAGGGAGAGTTAGGTGTAAAGCTGGGTCAGCCCTGTTAATGAACAAAGGCAGTATGTGACACAAACTGGGCGCTAATTAACTGAAGAACTCTGGAAATAAATTAATGCTGCTTGGTAATCAATTAAAGTGCCCTGATTTATGATCTCCGGGAGCTATGCCAGCCCCCTCCTGTGGAGCTAATTTGCATATCAGTAGTAGGGGGTGAGGGAGTTGGAGCATTTTGGAATGCAGCCAAAACCCCTACACACTCACACTTGCATATATACATTTGCACACACGTACATGTAAACCTGCACAATCCAACAAAAACCATACACGGGTATGTACACTTGCACACTTTCTGGTCTTTTTTTTCTGGACTTGAAAATATAGTGAAAAAACATGTTGGTGGTGTACATATGAGTTGTCTTGCCTCCAGAGACACAATAACACTGAGAAGAGTGGCTGTCTGGGCCGGATATGTGGCACTAGTCTGCTCTCAACCAAACACCACAGGGCAAGCTTCCCCCCTCCGCCTCTTTCCTGGGAAACCCCAGAACTGAAGGGGGTGCTGAGAGCCACAACAGGAAATGAGGTAGCAAGAAAGGAATTCCAGCAGCATCCAAGATGTGAAGTTTTAAAAGCAGCTGAACAGTGGAGTCAATGGAAGAGAGAGGCGGAGGAAACCCGGAACCCTGCTTGTCTCCTCATACCTTCCGACAGGCTGACACAAAAAGCTCAACACACACACAACAAGAGGTGCTCACACTCTGTTCTGCTAAGAAACATAGGGAACCTGAACAGAGTGGTTAACTTTGGGTAAACTGGGCAAGATTTAACACGAACATAGCTTACCAGTCAGGTGGCAATTGGTGTATGCTCTGATCAGGTCTGGGATGTGTGTGCGTGCATGTTATCCATTTTATGTTGGACCCAGCAAAATTTCTGTGGGATTCTGGTATTGTTTTGGATACTGGCCCACCAAATTACAAGCAAGACCCCTCCTAACATTATGCCCAACAAGGTTGCCATTTCAGTTTATTTTAAGCAACTTTTAGTTATTCATTATTTTACTCTAAATGTTCGAGTAGCAGGTTGCAGAGAGATTCGGTCCACTTATTGCTTATTTTAGCTCTGTTGATCTCTTATTGGAACAGGTAGCACAATCCAATCACTGGACTGAGTCACCCGAATGCTAACGTGCAATATCTATGTCAATCCCTCAACCCCATGTGAGCAGCTCTTTCTCTGAATGGACAGTATTACAGTAATCATGCCCAATTAAAGGTGTTAATGTCCAAACCTGCTTCGCTGGTTAAAATATCGACCTCTCTAAATATTAGATTTAAATATCTAAATTAATTGTTTTATCGTTATGATATTTGCTGTCAAGACCATTCTCGTAGTATGATATTGGACTCCGTCAACACGGGGGGATATTAAAAATTGTTTGTATTTATTTTTTATTCAGATTCAAATCTGTCTTATTTTATTATCTGTATTGGGTTTGAGTCCATTACTAACTTGAGTGAGTTAGCAACACTCATGCCTAATCACACATTAATCTGATCTTGTAGTTCTTTGTCGTCTAAATCTTAATATTTTCCATGCTCTGTGCTATATATCACAGTGAATAGTTGATCTTTTGTTGACAAAAGAAATGTGAAGTTTAGTTTTTTAGTGGCGATTATTTGGAGACCCCGTTCAAACAACATCCTTATGGATGACGGGCAGGGAAGTTTCAGAAATGTAATCAAATGTCTGTCTGTATAGAAATCAGTTTATGTATTTATATTTCCACAAATAAATGTTATGTCTATATGTATGTATGTATGTATGTATTGTAGTTAACAGAGTTATAAAGTTAATGACATAGGGAAGTCTGGCATTCTGTTTCGTGCCAAAATCAAGCACAATTTTTGATGCCTGTATGTTAAAGCTCCTTCTTACTTAGCATGCTACTGCAGACTAATGGCTGCTGCACTGTCTGCAAACACCTGCAAGAGTACAGAGGTGAAATTCCAGCGTTGCTAAAAGTCTGTCTGCCTAAGTGATTGTTTCTCTACCTATTCTACCACACTACCCATTCGCGCTCAATGCTCCCAAAGAGAAACAAGAATCGCACACATCTCAAGATGGATTATTTTGTGCAAGTGTGTCATTCTTGAGCCTGAGAAAATTCAGGTTTTTACTCGCACAGTTTTTATACAGCGGCTCAGTCTTTGTTTTGACACAGGAAGTTAGAATAGTGGAGTTCCTTGGTACTTTGTCCATGGTCTGGTACTTTGTTCTTGACTTGCTCCGAGTCATGCCGAGTTCCCTGACTCCTGTAAAAACAGGAAGCTGCTTCTCTCTGTTGCCATGGTAACAAGTAGATGTTCCTGTGGGTCTCTCGGGTCGGGGTGGTGTTTCGGGGCAACACTGCCCACATGTTTCTGATTGGTGGAACAGGATAGACAGAGTGGCAGATGTAGCGTTTCTGGACCACAACATAAGTCAAAGCGCCAACAATGCTGTTCATAATACAATACCACAACAGAGAATTTGAGAGACTGTTAGAGAAAGCTCATCTTGAACATATGGCACTTGTATACATCACATTGGATTAGAGTCTCTGCTAAATGACTGACATGTTCAGAGAGGTTGTGAAGTTTCAGAAGTTCAGTTGTGTGAAAATCGATTTGAAAGATTAGTCGATGCCGATGACTGACTGCGTTAAGTATTTATAGGTTGAAGATAACATTTTTGAGAACTGCTCCCATGATTAGATGTTAAAACCAAGCATATGGATCACTGAACCCAGATGGGCAGGTTATGACTTTGGCTAGATAATGTGCTGCATTTGTCTGTCATGGGGGTCAGGGGAAGTGTGTGTGTGTGGGTTTATCAATTCCTCAACTGTGACTTGATTGTTCTGAACAAATTTATATTTTCATTCCTAATGAAATTTATATATGTATATGTTTCTTAATGACTTAAATTAATGTATTTAGCCATTTAACATTCAAGTTGAATTTGACTTTAATATTTTTTTTCCGAATTAGATATTTTTTATTTATTTAAAATTGATCAAATATGTTTTGATTGAATGGTTCAGATCTTTCATTTTCAGTTTTACCAACCTGTGCTTGTTTAATGTGTTTTTTCTTGTTTCTCTCGCTCTCTCATTGGATGAAGAGGTAGAAAATAAACAGCTGTTGTGGGTCTTTACTTACTGTTTCCTATACTGGACTGAAAAGAAAAACTGTGTGTGTGTGTGTGTGTGTGTGTGTGTGTGTGTGT
>JAOVYW010008425.1:0-10175 GCA_025775045.1 Hiodon tergisus
CGGTCGGTCGGTCGGTCGGTCGGTCGGTCGGTCGGTCGGTCGGTCGGTCGGTCGGTCGGTCGGTCGGTCGGTCGGTCACAACCTGTTCTCCTCCAGGTTTAACACAAGCCTTTTGCATGGAATCTGCTTTTCACTAACATCTTTTAACAATACAAGCTAATTTCACATTTTATCCCATTTCAAATGTAGGTAAATGTTTTACCTTTTCCTCTGTGGGAACCCATGTGTGGTCACACTGAACTATCCCTAATACTAATTAATACACTAATTAATATTGATTAAAGTAATCTTACTGTTATTTGAAGAACTTACACCATTATCAAATTTTATTCCAAATATAATTAAATAAATTATTCATTGTGATTCAAATTCTATAGGTAAAACCAATTTAAATTATACCAATTTAATATTTGAATATGTGATTTGATTAAGCTACACTTCACCAATAGATAAACTGATTTGATGTATAATTATCTTTCCTTAGGTGTGCAGGAATTATCTCTGAAAAACTTTTCCTGCATTGTATATAACTTCAGTCGGTTAAGCTGTACCTGGGACATCGAGAACATCCCTGAATATGCATCCTTGAGCGCACTCTCTCTTTCGTAAGCACCCAAAAAAAAAATTCTCTGCATCTTATGTAATTTTAAAAATAGAGTATATCCTCTACGTGACCGTGAATATATGATAATTCTCTCCACAGACTAGACAAAAGAACCAGAAAATTCAATTGTTTCATAAACAATAAAGGCAAAGCAATTGAATGTCAGGTTGAAATTGATGATAAGGAAAAACATTTGATTGTGCACGTAAATGTGTCATTCACAAATGTATGGTATATTCAGGTTAAAACATACGAAATAAAAGATATTGGTAAGAGCACATTAACAAAAAATAATAATTTGACAATACATGAAATTTTTTTGATTTTTTTAAATAACCCCCAGTATTTTTTCCAGAAAAACTCAATCCTCCCCAGAATATATCAGTATCTGTCATCTCTGGAAATTTACAAATTCAATGGTACCCTCCAGCAAACATTAACAACCGCTGTTTCCACTATCAACTAAGGATCAATGATGATGAGGTAATAACAGGGGCACAAGGACTTGTGTTGCGAAACCCGTATCTGGATCTTTTGCAAGAATGCAGGAAGTTTGGTAATTGGTAATTGCACTGGCCCACTGAGTGGCTCAGTCGGTAAAAGGGGCTAGTCTGAGTATAGACTGCGGCCTGTGAGTTAGATTTCATAGTTCTAAGCCACATATCATTTGCCAATTGTGATGGCGAGAACATAGACGCAGCAATGCACAATTTGCAGAGTGCCATTTGGGCCTGGGGTGGATGAAACTGACAGCTTCTTTTCGCCCATTGCTAACCAGCGTCTACTGTCGGTTACCCAGGCGCCTGGGTGATAACAGAGCTGCCAAGGGGGGCGTGCTTCTCCTCCAATTAGCACTGAACCTCCGCCTAGCCTGCGGAGTGTAAAACAGACGGGTGGCTCAAAGTCAATTAGAGGAGACAAGTCGCACTTCCACACCCTCCCGTGGTGTTGTGTGGTGGATGCAAATTGGGGAGAAAACGATAAAATGATTTTGGATTCCATCTCAGGCTTCGGATGTTTACATCACATATTTTTGGCAAATATTTGACCCGTAGAAAATTTCATTTTCTTCAATGTAGAAATTTAAATGTGGCTTCAGATGTGTATTGTGATGTAATTTATCTAAAAACTATTTGTTTTATAGCTGATGGACGTTTTGCAGGAAAGAATGTTTATTCTACGAAATGTAGACTTGACAAAGAAATACTCTGTGCAAATGAGGGTTTCTAAAACCAAACTTTGCAGAATGAACCACATTTGGAGTGACTGGAGTGAAATCTTGTGTAAGTCTTCTTTTCTAAGATTACATAATGTTGTTATATTATTTTATAATGATATTACTTCCTTTTGGCTTTTTTTAGGAACGCGGTTCGGAACGGCATTCAAATCACAATATTACTTGTTGGAGAAGGGATTACGGGTTTCAGCTCTGATTTAGGCTCGCAAGCAGAAGCTAACCTCTTCCTTAGTCTGAATTTTTATTTTTATTTTTTCCCTTTTAGCAGTGAATCCATCAAAGCGTCAATATGAATTAAATTTTGCAGTGATTGCTGCTATTGGCCTGGCAGTTCCTACACTTCTGCTGTCTCTGCTGCTGATTTGTAATAATCGGTATGTTGTCCCCCAAATTCCTGTCGTCCAGGAGTTGTGCTGTAAATATTTGTCCACACAATGACGCACCTTAAAAAAAGATGAATCTGATATCCTTAGATGGAAATGCTATACCACAGCATTTATTTAGTACAGAGTGGTGATCTACATCTGTTTGCTTGAAACCGCTCCCTCAAAAATGCCCGAGACATTTTGCACAGCCATAGAAGGCTTTGATTATGACATTGCCTTTATTTTGTATTTCAATTGTTTCAGGCTGACTGTGCCTGTATTGGAACTCAAGGTTGGCTACATAATTGAAAAATCATTTAAATTGAAAAATACATTTAATACGTTGTAGGAGGCAACCTATGCCTGCTCTGTCATGTCGAGCTGTATTCATTCCAATTCTGGAAACTATTCTGATGAAAATGTTAAACATGGAACAGCCCCTTATTGAGCAGCCCTCTTTTAAAAATCCACATATTGACACGTGTCAAAAGCTCATAGTTAGGAAGGAATCCAGGATCCCTTGGGTATGGCGCAGAAATTCTTGGTGACATGCCTCTATATTGCCCTCCATATATAACAAATGATAACAATAACAGGCTGGGTTAAATTTAAATCCCGTTTTTGCCTTCGTGTTAACCTTTGGTGATTTTGTTTAAGGGTATTCGAGAAGCTGTTTCCTTCTGTCCCAAGCCCGTCCATAAAGATTAATAATGTACTGGAAAATTATAATTTTGTCCAGGTAAATAAATGTTTTATTTTTGTTATTTGGCTTAGCTATACTGCATACTGATCTAGTAGTAAAATATTTATTTTCACTTTGTATGTGTGAGTTCAATACTGTGATCATTAATGACCATTTTACAAATGTATCTCTTTCAGCCCCTAGGAAACAATTAATACACTTTCTTTTTTCACATGCCTCTTAGACCACTAAATCCCAATACGTGGAGGAAATCACCAAGGTAGAAGACACCACTACTGACGAATGTACAAAAATGTCTGTCTTGATTGTGTGAAGAGAAGAAGCCACTTACAGAGGTCTAGATCCTGTCTGCAATTAGTTTGTCCTTAGTGTTTTTTTTTCCCCTCTTGAGTAATTACACTGATTGTAGAAGGCTATGTTCACTAATTACAATGTGACTGTATAACAGTGTGTGGTGGGACAGCTTCATAGCGGTGTTTTCCAAATGGTGTGTTGTTTTTCTTCTCTACACAATTACATTTTTTGATTCTTATTTAGCTTGCAAAATTTCCTGTGCCCAGTGTAAGACGAGGCACTGTCCAGCCCCGAGTTTAAACCGTCATGGCATTCATTGGAGAGTGCTACTGCAATGGTGCCCAGTTTTAGTATCCTACACTGCAAGTTCTTTAATTAGGTTTCATGGCCTCGGTTTGACAATGTGCTATAATAATCTGATATAAGTCATTGATAACTTAAATTGTGTTATTATAAGTACGGTAACTTTAAAAACTCATATTTCTGATTTTATGGCAGTATACAGGGCAACGTATGGACGCCAGAATGATGCTATGGAAGTTGCCACACTGACCAAGTGGATTGTCAAGTCTTTTGTAATGATGTAGCGCCCAGAGTATTGATGGTTGTGTGCCTAAGTAAAGATCAAATTTTTAGATTTTTTTACAGAATGAGCAGTATAGACCCAGTTCTATGATTGAAATCTTAGTATCTAATCATTTTTATATATGCGTTTTTTATTAACCTTGAAAATATTGAAATTTAAATAATGTCATATTATAGGCTGATGAATTGATGAATTGCTACTCCTTATCTGTATCACAAGTTGCATGGTTGTGAATTTACATTTTTTTATTTACTATAAAGGGGACACTTGGTTATAAAAGTTGAGTGTGGTCTGGTTCACTCAAAGTTCCATATTTATGGATTTCTTTAAAAAGTCAGGCTGTAAATGGAAAATAAACCTAAAATAGTCCTGGTATAGGTGCCTGCAGAGTTGTAAAGCTGTCCATCTGCACGTAGCTAAGAAGGAAATAGAGAAGTGGAAACAAATAACTGGATGCATGCAGAATTTGTAGGAAATGGGAAGTGAAAATTTATTTTCTGCACGGTCATCACTAACTTGTGCAAGACCTGCCAGCCTTCCGCCTTTGGTTACAAATAAGCAGACTCGACAATGTGCGTCAGAGCCAACTCACAATGATAAAGGAAATAATACATACACTATATAAAAAATTTAGTACAAACGCTGAGATTCTACGAAAATGTGCCATTAGATACCCCCCCCCCAAATGTTTTCTGCATTCAGTCTAATGAAGGACAATCTAATCAGTCAGAAAAATGTACCATGCCATCTTAGGATATCTTTTTTTTGAGGGAACCCGGGCATATTTTTGACACTTTTGTGAAGTATATATATGTGTTGAAATAGAGAGGATTGGTTCTTTTGTGGTGATTAATTCACCCGTTTAGAATTACCCCTAGAAAGCACTCAGAAATTTCAGAAAATGCCGTTTGATTGTGATCAAGAGCAGCAGCACAACAATTTATTTTTGCAGTTTAAACCTTGGGGGTGGGGAGAGGGTGCACTCAAGCTTTGGCATGGCATGGAGAGACACAGTAGTGTCTATCTCCACCCCTAAAGTTGGCCTTGCAACTCCAGCTGCTACCCCATTTTAGAAATCCAACATTTTACATTTTACGATGTAAAAATGAGTGCCCCCATATTCAACATTTTAAATCAGCATATCAGTGACAAGGACTATTTGACTATTGGTTGGATTGAATTGACCCTAACTAATTAGGATGTGATGTGGAGAAAAAAAAGAAGACATTTAAAGGGTCATATTTATAAATTGCATACATTTTTGGATAATGCGAACATAATGCAACATCTTTCGGAGTGCTACTCTGCTGGGTTCAAGCATGGAAACAAACACATACTCAACAGAAAGCCGTGCTCTTTATTTAAACATGCGCAAAGGCAGAATTGGCAGCGAAAAGCTTTACCAACACAAAGAAAAACGCAGAAAGCCCTCACACAAACAAGTAAACCAGCCCACGGTGAGGGAACCAAATCATAACCACAAAGACACTTAACGGTACAGTTAACTAAACAGAACTTCTACACATCAACATTATAGAAACACGAATAATCGAACACGCTATTTACATTATTAACAGTTCGGGAGCCGGGCTTCCAAGCAGCCCCCTCGGGGATGGTTAAACACCGTTTAACCCAGTTCCCCGTTACAATAACATAATTTCTGGTAACATAATTATAATTGTAAAGCTTCAGGGTTTTGGCATCCGTTTGGCATTTTCGTTTCCCCCTACATCACTGTAGGCCTAACTGTTAAGTCTACTAGGTAGCCAGCTAGCAAACGTCACATTTACAGTACCTCGAAGCGCGTTTTTTTGTGTACGGTATTTAAAAATAAATATTTATAAATGTGCTAACAGTCATCGTCTATTTTGAAAATGCCAGACCATAAAATCTATAAAACATCTACAATGTTGTCATGAGAAGGGGGAACTCGGGTTATTAAATATAATTCGATGTGTTTTTTTCGATGTGTGTATTTAAAGTTATACAATTATCAGCGGTGTTTTGTAAGGTTTTATCCGGAATTCCTCTATGTATGGAGCGGTATGTATATTGTAGCGTTTTTCGGAGTGCTACTTCTCCGCGCGGATTCAAGCACGAGACCGACACCGTTTAACAGGAATCAATGCTCTTTATTTCGCACATGCGCTTACAACCACCTTGACAAAGGCAGAACTGGCAGTGTAAAGAACTGTCAAACACACGGAAACGCACAGAGAGCCCTCACTCGCTCTAGCGAACACGCCCGCGGTGAGGGAACAGAACCTTAACTAACATGAATTCATTACACGGTGATAAACTAAACAACACATAACCCATTAACGGTAAATACCACCGGCACATAGAACACATTATTTACAGGCTTCCCAGCAGCCTCCACGGGGATGGCTTTAGCCCATTGGAAGCGCTTCTAACCATCCCCATTACAATATCTATGGCAGCGCACTTTCCACAACACAGCGGCACCAGGAAACCGGATTGATAATTTTTTTCTCTCCAAATTTAGAAACCTATCGGACAGAACATGAAAGAGTAGACAGACCGCACGCGTGCACGCGAGCAACATGCCAATCCACGGCAGGGGGACCGATTTCGGCACAACACCGGCCGGACTAATAGCCTTCTTTGGATCGATGGCTTTTTACAACTTTATCCCTGATTTGTTTTGAAACCCCATGGTTCTTCATGGTTAAATAATTGTTAAAATTCACTAGCTGATTGAGAGTATGTACTGGTATGTATCGTGAAATCACATAAACCTGTGTTATTGCGTGCAGACATCAACAATCATTATTTAATTTTGAATGTATTTTGAACTGTAAAATAGCTTTGAAATTCGGAAGAAGTAGATCAAACGTTCGTTCCTGAGGCAGCAAGCTGTGAATCAAATAACAGCTGAATATTGTATAGTATTGAAACATCACATAGACCTTAAAAAGCAAATGATTTGAAAAAAACTTAGTTTTGTAGCCCCTGATACCATCTTGTGGTAATTCTTAGGAAGTGTCATTTTACATCAATGCGATTGCGCAATTACTGAATGTGGGGTTTGCGTTGGAAAGTAACTAACCTGATAAGGTATTACCGAAAAATTGAGATATCCATGATTTATCTATGATATCGCACAGTGGGCGGTGCAGAAATCTTGGGGTTTCCAAAAGGGTGGTAAAAGCATGACAGGGGTAAAATTTCCACCAAAGTGTGAGAATGGGAGTGTAGGAGCAAAGTCACGGTTTTCATCAATAGATATACCTTTCTTTAATTTTCTCAGAATCTGGGGGTAGATTGCATACCCAGTGGGTGTTGATCTTTGAGTTTTTAATAGCACTACCACATAAAGTGACAATATTGTGTGGAATGGAAAAGTATGAAAAAACATCTTTGTCATGGACTCCAAGAAGTTAATTTGAGATTCAGAGAATGTTTCAAACAAGGCAATTTGACTATGCCAGTATTTTGCAAGGTCCACAAAAACCCAAGACTAACAGCAACACAGTGCAGTGCAGCTGTGAGTTTCACACACGTGAAAATAAACAGATTAAGCTGCGTAGTTTATTTACTGGTTTATTAAATTTTGTGGTGGTTTGCATAACTTGAACAAGAAAAGTACACATTGAGCTTTTTTATGTTTGAATAACATAAAAGTTTTAATTTTAAAAAATAAATTGATAAATACAAATCAACCGTTACATTTTAAGGGCTTGCTATTTATCATTTAATGGACACAGAACACAAGGATAAGTCTGTGGCCAATTGACTAAACATTAACCAGAGTGGTGCTTTTATCTTACCAATGCGGACATCAGTGAAACAAAGCATAGTTTGCAGTCAAATGGTTTGTAGTCTTCAAAAAGTCCAATTTCACAATCCAAATAGGGTTCTCCAGCAAAATAAGTTTATCGCCTGGTCCAACACCCATGGCTTTTTGACCGTTTCTTACTTATAGAACTGCTTGTATTTGAAAATGCTGCTCTAATATCATTATTATAAACACCATACTCAAATCACAAAGGATCTTTGTGATTAGAATTTTTCCACAGGATGAACTGGAAGTAGTATATTATCTGATCAACATTTTGGCTGCAGTAATCATTTTTGTCTTCCTTCGTTTTAATTTCTATTGAACTGACAAAATACTGACAGTTTGAAGCAACAGCGACAGATCTTTCAGTCACATACTGATTCACTCAGTCACATCCTGATTGATTCTATGTTTAGACATGTATGTATGTAATATCGTTGACTTAACTGGTGTTCAAACATCCCAAGCAGCCTTAATCAGAATACATGTTCCTGGCTGATACTCAAACAGGTGAGTGAACTGAAAACATCTTTACTTTAAAAAAGTAAACTCTTGGAATAAGAATGTTTTTCGTTAAGTTCTAGGGTAGGTTTTAAAAAATAAATAAATAAAAATAGTTGACCAAATCTACTCAAATTCACATTGTGAAGAAGAATTAATATCTCAATAGTCACTCAGAAATGTAAGCCTTGGCTGGACACAATAACAAATATTAATTATGACCTTGGACACTCTCTGTTATACAGATTAGAGCCATTTCAGCCAGTTCAGCCTCACCTAGTGGTGTTGATGAGAAGGTGGCAGATAATGCTCCTTGAAAATTTTCAGGGCTGATCTGTCAGCTGTCAAATGTTCCGACCTTTGTAGGTTTGAGCGTGTTGATGAGTAGCTCAGATTGGATGCTGCAAGGAGGGCCAGCAGTCATGAACCAGTGGACAAAGTTTATGTTGCTGCTGCTTATCTTCAGGCTGCAATGTAAAGAGGCAAGAGGATACCTGATAGGTAAGACATTTTATACTGTCTGAACATGCCCAGAAAATTACATGCTGTTAAAAGTTGACACAATGAGACAAAAAGAAAATATTTTTTTCATCTCAGACTTATGTAATGAATGTATTTTGGCTTTAAGTTTTGTTACTTATAAACATCTGGACAAGATATTTTCTATTCCGGCAGATACAATCAGAGTTTAAACAGAATAATTAGTATTAGTTAACTAACTGGTAATAACTTAGGTTAAAGTGACAGCATTTATTTGAGAGTTGCTTTGTTTGACAGAGCCTGATTAGTGCTCACCAGCTGAAAATTGTGTATCTGGCTTTCATTTTCTCTGTGTGTGTTCTAAGCATATTATTACACACACACAAACACACACACACACACACACACACACACATACACACACACACATATATATATATATATGACACCTGACTTTTGTTTCGTTATAGTGAACTTTCACATATCTGACTTTATACTATATGTATACCTGGGTGACTCTATGAAAATCTCAGACAGTCGAGTGGGGAATCCAAAGCTTAACAGAGAAGTAGCAGAAGCTGTGTTCGGCACCACAACAAAGCAGTGCGCACACCGGCTGCGAAAGCAAATCCCCCAACAGTGAGCTGTGTAGGTAGTGCTTGTCCCCAGAAAGTCTCACAGGCTGTATAAAGGTCATGCAGTTGGGAAAATCCTGTTTCTTGAAGTATAGTTCATTTTGAATCTTGTCACATTCCTTTTCCCCTACTTCTGGGAAAATAGGGTGGCAAAATAAAGCCTCTTTGTTTCTGAGGAAAAAACTTATTTTCAGTATTTCAGACTTTTTTCACACAAAATTCCAAGCTTCCAAGTGTTGTATGCACACCAAAGACATTGTTTTTTATAAGATAAATTTATTTTATTTGATCATTTATAAATAAATTCCGCGAACAGAACCACAGAATATATTATTTCTACAACATAATCAGTATAAACCTTTTGAAGAAGTACTGAAACTTGTTTTTATCGTGACATGGACTTAAGCTCAAGATATATATAATTTTGTGTTACACCTATTGTTTCTTTGTTGAATCTAAAAACATTAAAAAGAAGATAAAGAGATTGGATGGGTGACTGTCTGCAGTTCATTTTGCCATTGGTCAAAATAGGGGGTTTCCACTCGGAGGAAAAGAGTGTTTGAATTGTACTCAGAACTCTTGATCAGTATGCTTGATAAACTCAGACTTGCTGCACAGGCTCTGATACAGATCTTCACCTTCAGTCTGGTCTTGGGTTCTCTCGCTCTATGCATTAATGAAAAAAACCCCTTCTGAATGTCTTCTGCTGACTTCCTTTGGAAAGAGCTGTGTGCGGGGTATTTTCTCCTTTGCGGTACAAGCATCTCACTTACTAATTACATTGAACGAAATTTGATATTATATTATATTAATTATATATATATATACAGTATATAGATATACACACCGATCAGCCATAATATTGTGACCACCTGCCTAATATTGTTTAGTGTCCCCCTTTTGCCGCCAAAACAGCCCTGACCCGTCGAGGCATGGACTCCACTAGACCTCTGAAGGTGTGCTGTGGT
>JAOVYW010008427.1:0-10174 GCA_025775045.1 Hiodon tergisus
TACTCTGTGGATAAAATAAATAAATAAATAAATATAATAAATATAATATATATAATATATATATATATATATATATATTAAGCACAAACCAGATATTTATACTATTTACTCATGATTCATTTTTAACAGAAGACATATTAGGTAATAATGAAATGTGCCCTACGAGGTGTGTTGACTTCATTAACTACATTAACTTTTCATCCACATATATTTACCTGAGGGTTGAGCAAGAGACATGCCAGCAACTAGAGGCGTTGGACATTCTGAGCCAGGAGTGTACGATATTGATACAAATGATATGGAAGACGCATTGCCAAAAAAGTGCTTGTTAATTACGGCTTGTCTGGATCGAGCCCAAGCTCAGAACCATTTCTCCCGGTAAATCACGCGCAACAGCTCCTGCCCAAGCCAGCGCAAGACGTCAGATTGAGAAGTGAGCAACCTGGCATGATTTACGCAGCACATAAAGACCTCTAACTCTTTGTTAAAAAAAATCAGCACAGCGGTGATGTGCATCGGTGTGTGCAATGCTGGTTCGGACTGAAAGTATTTACCTAGAAACTAAATAGCATCCTTAAAAATAAATATGATTTGATGCTTTTAAAGAAACTTTGGTTTTGGTCGCAGACTACTTCAGCATAGGATGGAGGGTTTACACCAAAATAAGTGATGATCTGAACACATCTTTGGCTGTATAAATATCTTTCTAGAATCTTTTTTTTTTTTTTTTTACTTACATAGAAGAATTACATTTGAATACTAAATGGAAAGTAACAGTAGATTCTTTTTCGGACCAAAATGGCTTTTAATGTCAGAAAGTTAACATTAAATCAACATTTTGGAGGCATGAAGTGAAGATTGAATAAAAGATCTCAGTATAAATGTTCACTTTATGCAACTATTGGTCTCCTGCTTTACATTTTTGAGTAATTTTAATTTAAATTGAAATGAAATGGCTGAGAGGTTAGGCCAGGAGGGGACTTGTAACGGGATGTAGGGTAAGTGTTACAAGACTCAGATTAAATTTAATGCTCATACATATGAAACATTCAAATATTTTCATTTCATTGGTTCACTCCCACAGAGTTCAACACAGTTGCAAACTAGATCTGTCATGTTAGGGCATAGTGCCACTGCAGTAATCTTTGAGGCGGCATTCTAAACCAAAGCTAGCTGAGAAACAAGAAGCAAAGGTGGGTGTCCAGCGGTTAAGAAACGGGATCCAGGGGCTTAAAAGCTAGATAATTACGGTCTGTTACTACGCAGAGTACTGTGACCAATCAAATATGAGTTGAGTTTAATGTCACATCTCCTCAACCGCACGCTTCTTGTCTCCTGAACATACTCCTCTGTTTCTTCTTACCCAACTGGACTTGCCAAGTACGGCGCCTCATAGCATTTATAGTCCATTAGCACTGCATACAGCTGGGATCACTTTATTAGAGCAGTCACCAGAGAACACAGCAAACTAAAGATTTGTGGGCGGAGTCAGTATTGCTTTTGGAAGTCTTTGTGTCACTGATTGTAGAATGGGCGGTGTGAATTATGACCTGAATTATTATGAATTAAGTCCTGATTTTCGGAGTGATGGAGTGGGAAGCTTTGATGCTCCAGGGATGAAGAAACGGCATGGACCCTAGGAGTGGTCTCGAGCTGCAGAGATATATTTGGACACATTTAACATTAGGAAAACATTAGGAATTATTGTCACTCAGTATTAATGCTAAAAAAATGTGGATTAAGGAAAACATGTTTGTAGCAATTGCAAATACAAAAATGGGGTTCTTGGTAATATATATGAAAGATTTATAGTTAATTTAGTATATTAGAGAAATCATTTACAGAATGTATTACACCTGTATTTATTTCATCTATTCCATTTGGTCAAAATTAAAACTTTTGAATTCTGTGCTTATAATTATCTTATATTTATATATATAGTAAAATGACTGTGGTCAAGTAAAAAAAAAAAGATACAAACAAAAAACACAATATATAAAAATAAATATATAAATATATAAATAAGTCATTATAAGTCAAATAATATCATTATTTGGTATGCGTTTAGTCCAATGGACTGAAATGTGGTACAACAGCTGTGGGATCTAACCTGGTGAAGTAGCTGTCTCAGCCAGTGAAGCTGAAGCTCCAGATGCTTGTTATGGTCTTCCAGGATCTGAATTCGGACCTCCAGTCGACTCTTGTGCTGCTGCAGGACGGAAGCTTCAGGTGGAGGCTCATTCTGCTCAGCCCCGCACTGTTGTCGTGGTGACTCTAAAGGCTTTGAAAGGCCTGTCTGACAGTGCACTGATTTAGGCTCCTCATACTCCAGTGTCCTGCCACACACACACACCAGACAGACACGCATTGCAGATTATCCTTGCTAATCATAGTTTCGCATTTTCATCAGTCTCACGTTGGCGGACACTTGTTAATGTTGGACTCACATTTGAGGATCCAATTCACCAAAAAATAATGTCTGTCTATTTTGAAATGCTACCACAAGCAATAGCAGGTAGCATGCATATTTCTGCAGTGAGAGAACCTGGAGAGAGCACAGCATTGTTTATTAGACAAGACCTGACGTAACGCTCTCAGGTGATACAGGGGTACGAGTAAAAGTGGTCTAAGGTCATACACACTGCAGTCCATCTGGGCAGGTTTCATTTGAGTTAATAAAAAAAAATGTATTACAGCAAGTGAAATGGAAGCATCCTCTGGTGCGTGAAATATACGGGACAGAATGCTTATTTTACTTGGAAACAACGCAAATCAGATGCAATAACCTCCTAAAAGAAAACCTGGTTCACACTGAAAGCAAGCAACTACCTCCTGGTGGATGTGAACTGAATTACAGATGAGCTGTGACAATAGAAAGTTTGCCAGAGCGACATTGGTGAAGAATAATTGGTCTGCACATGAATTGGTGTGCGGGGGAGGCCGTAGGTATTGGACAATGAGCAGGAAGTACTTTTGCTCCTCTCCGAGCAGGGTGGCGTCCTGCTCCAGTTCCCCCCACTCCTCCTTCTCCAGCGTGTGCAGGGTGGGGCTCTGCCGCTCAGAGGACCCGGGGGTCTCGCAGTACGGAAGACTGAGCGTGTGGTCATCATCCCTGTACAAAAAACACAAAAATCAAATTCAGCAGATGTGGTAAGAAACTTGGAAGGGAGAGCAGCATTTTAACTACCATTCACCCCTTCTTGCATTCTGAAACGCATAGCAAAATTTGACTACAAAAAAACAACTATTATACAGTACATGAAGGAAAACTATCTAATCTCAAGGTTAATATCCAGACCAAGATGTCTGGTCAGGTGGGTCTAAAACAGCTTCAAATTAATAAGGGAGACGTCATGCATTCTCCAAAGGATACGACAAGTAGCAGCAGAGCAAAAGTTTAGAGTCAGTCTTCACAACCGAAAGCTGTGCTGTAAGCACAGCCAAGAAAGATGGGAGACTAAGATCAAAGGTTAATCATTTTTTCCACTTAAAAAAACTAAATTAAACAAAGATAAAAGTTTCCCTTCACTATGCAGATCACTGAAACTAACGGAAGTACAACATTCTCGGTAATGAATACAGGGATCAATGACAAAAGGCTACTTGTATTGGAGATAAGATTAAATAAGCAAGCGTCTTAATATATACAGCATAAGGAACTTATTAGTGGCAGCTTATCAAGTATTTCTTGGATAAAAGCATGAAAGTAAATGCATTTTAAAGTGGACTATGCATCTTAGTACAGTCAAGCATAAAGGTTCCAAGTCTGGCATGCATTCATTAAATATAGTATTTGAAAATGATCGTTTCCTATCGTTTTAGATACATGACATGTGGATGTGCTTTCTGTCTTATCTGGGGAGTGGTGATTCCTGTGAAAACATAACAGCGGATCTTTGCCCCCTGACAGTAAATCATTGATTTCCTTTATTATAATATACAACATATTAAATTGCTTTACATTGTGTCTCAAATGAGCACCTCACCGACGTTTGGGGCTTATGAATTCTGCATAACTCATCCAGCACATTTTTTGCTTTCGTGAAACCATCACCAGAAAGCTCCTTATTTTTACTTACTCCCATAAAAGAGCTATCCTAAATTCAATGCGAAGTTAAGCTGCACCGATGAGCTCCAAACAGAGGAAATGCGTTACTTAGCTTTGATTGTAGAAGCCAAAACGGTGACCTTCACATCAATCCGGTTGGCTCTTCTTAACGTTAATTTACAAATGACCCTACCGACATACGTACATAAAACACCAGTTTATCGGATAATATGTTTTAAACGGAAACCCTCTTGCCTTGGTAATGATTAGATTATTCTAAAAGTAATTTTAGCAATTTTTCGCCAGGTGATGAAACATTTTCACTTTGCATAATCTTACTTTGTCGTTCCTTCTTCTGAACCACAACTGGTGTGGAACAATGTATTCTATATTTTAACGCTGTGATAAATGCTAGTTAGAGGTCTAAAATACTATAAATAAAAAGAAAACAAATGACAATGCCTAGGTGACTAATGGGTACTATTCATTACAGTGGACTGTAAGCAGCAACCCATAAGATCAGTGCAGGAAAATACAAGGGGAAAAAAATGTCCTCTGTAATTGAATTTCAGCGCTGCCCGGCTAGACAAGCCGCCTGGCTTGTTTTTTAATTTTTTATAGGATCTGGCTGCAAAGGTCTGCAAACCAAACGCATTACTTAAAATCTTTTGTTGTTGTTTACTGATTAATTAATTAACGTTCTGGTGTTGATCAGACAGTAACCAGTGAAGGCACTAATAATACAGTGAAAGCTGAACAGGGAGTCGGAGAGTAGGTTTCACTTCGTCTAAATCTCGTCATATTCATATATTTATTTTTAACGTCCTAAACGTGTGCTACCACCACAGATCCTTTACCGTGTCTGCTAGTCTAATGGTTAACATCTTTCCCTTTCTGACAGGTGGAAGGCAGACATGAAGGGATTCCCGTGTGGAACCTCTGAAAGGCTGGAACGACATACATGCTTCCTGCTGCAGAGCTGCCGTCTGTGGGCGAGGATCCAGTCCACCTTTCAAGCTGCGCCAGCCTAAAGGGGTTATGAAGACTGTTTGACTGAATGAATGACCTTGTGGAAAAATTGTGAATATGTTGAGAAAAGAGGGGAGGAGAACTGTGATCATTTAACAAAGGCTCAGGAAGCCCTGACGGGCCGTTCCGAACCTTGAATTTAACAGGCAGTTCCACAGTCAAGTAAGTTTAATGGGGATAATTGGAAATCAGAGTTCATTTTATGATATAGGATGCAAAGCCTACATTTCTAATGCCCCAATTAAGTCAAAAATTATCATAAAAAGTGTTGCGGTAGCCAAACAGAGTAGTCAGCATCTTTTGTCTAATGCTGGGACCAAATCATTGTACCAAATGATGTACTTAACTGCATTTAATAGCATTTTGTTGGGATTTAGTCACTTTATTATTATATAAGAATACACAAATATCACAGTCTATAGCATCGTTGGTGAATTGAGACAATTAAAAGGATTAAAGCATGATTAATGTGTCATATTTTAATCAGAGTTTATTAGATTTAATTAGATTTATTTTCCAAGGTCGCCTAAGCGGCAGACAAGACCTTTTTAAATTTATTTCTAAAATAGCAGGGTACAAACCTTTTGCATCAAAAAATGTACAATGTGTTATAATGACATTTTAGAAAGGAACCCCTGAGAGGAAAAACGGCGAGCGGGACGTGCAGGACGTGGCAAATTTGCGAATTGGATGGGGGGGGAGGGTCACACTAATACTCACTCATAGTGTTCCGGACACATACTGATGAGTGTGACAGAACTGCAAGAGAAATGGGGGTTATTCAGAAGTATTTTTGTTCTTGTGTTAAGGTTTATATGGAATAGAAAGCATCTCAATAGGCTCTCAGTCTGATTAACGGTCAATGGCCAACTACAATATAATACATTTAATAATTAGTCATTATTGGGACAGAAAAAAGGCTAAATCTAGCAAATTGTGTTTGATGTTTGTTAATGTAATAACCAAGCATGCAATAAACATTTTATTTTATCGTAGTTATTATCCGTGCATATGCTTTCATCAGGAGTATTTATCAAACCATCATGTGTAGACGTATCAGTCTCAGCTTTATAGCAAAATGCCCTCAGTCATTTTCAATGCTGCTCCACTTGTGTTTACGTTACGAAGATTTGGGAGGGAAATACAGCTGTCGGTGGGCCAGATCAGCAACAGGTATATTGCACTTCATTGGGGATGCCAATCTGGTTCTCCAAATCAAAAGTGCAAAAGATTTGCATCCTGTAGAACGGCCAGATGGTGCCTACGACCTTCAATCTGTTTTTTTATTGGCCCGGTCAATGCGGCGTGAGCTCACACTGATCTGATCTGGGCCAGCCAGGCTCAGGAGACAACGAGTCCAGAACCTGGGCCAGCTTTCGGCCAGGCAGGAGGAGGGGTTCACATTTCCCCGTTCCCCGTTACATCCATTAATGTGGTTCAAATTGACTCGGTTCGCTCCAGCACTTCATGCCAAGGTGTTAAATTCCTCCAGTCAGCTCCCAAGCCCAGAACATCTGGGAGGCAGCACTACAATGCTTAATTGCAGCATCAGGTTCTTCTGACATAGCACCTTGTCTTCCCATTCTGTTGATTTCACCACTTTTTATAAAAACTGCAAAGATTCTGTGAATGCTGAACAATATTTGACCTCTAACTATATTAAGTACTATTACGTATAAAACTATTAAGATAAAACAAACTCTCTCTAGCATCTCTAGCAAATTTTGGACGTTTGATGCATGACCACGATTTTCATAATTAAAAATATTTAAACTACATCAAACCATCTGGACAGCTTTTAAAATGTATTCCATCAACTCTGAGAATGCGGTTTGTATCAAACGAATGAATGGCTTACTGTGAAGCAGGTTAAGGAAGGCAAGCTTGATATACAAACCAGGTAATAAATTCAGGTAATCATTTTGTTAGCATAAAGAGATATCTAGCATTTGTACAGGAGCTTGGAGAAGCAGACTACAGTGTAGGTAATTAAAATGATAAGCTCCAAGAGAGCTGAGGCAACACTTCTCCCTTAACAGTGCATTCAAAACAATGATAATAATGCTTAATCAGATTTACGGTATGATCCAATCCATCTAGAAGTTTGTCATCGTGGAGTATATAAATTTTACTGGATGCCATAAATCTGGAGCATACTGCAGGTCAGTGGTAACAACAAGAGATGTTTATCAAGGTTGCATAGAAAGGCAGGCTACAAACATTCAAACAAGTACAAGTACAAGTGAAGTGCAATAGAAACAAACAGAAGAAGGTATTCAGTACTTACACTTCAATGTTATCCCCCCCTAGACCACCCTGCACTGGTAGGTACCCCAGGCGGGGATGTTTGGCAAAGTACTTCTTCGATCGGAATTTGTTCTTCAACACCGTGGTGAAGTCTCGTACGTCTTCCCCAGAGGTCGTCTGAAAATGCAAACGGCCAGGTTCGAAGCGTGTCCTCTATTTGTGATGGCCATACAAGGGAAACGGCTGAAAAGTTAGTAGGTCGCTAAGGCCTTTTCAAAATTGTTATGAGCTGCGTGTCGTTCATGCGGACGTGTTGGAGTCAGGAATTTAAAAGCTATAAATCAAAGACAACCACATATACGAATGGTTCTCAAGCCTAGTCCTGGAGGACCCCTACCCAGGAAGTATTCTAGCTCTCTTTAAATTACTACCAGCTTCAATACTGGCAGCAAGGGCAGTATTCTCAGTAATAATGAGACGTATTGAATCAAGTCAAGAATGTCGCTTCATTTAATTTATTATTTAAACAATGACTAATAAGGTGTCACTCTTTCTGAAATAGTCTCCTACAGAAGCACAGTAAAATAAGTAAACATCGATAAAAGCGCACTTTTCCCACACATGCTGCTGAATCTGAAAATCGCATCATTCTACTTCCTTTTCAAGCAGTTTGAATGGACTTCTTCAACAGTGAGTGATAATAAGCTTATCTAGGGCTGGTTCAAAGATGACGGGTGCCATACTATACAGAGAAGATTGCTGTGATTGTTGGAAGGAGGCAGGATTCATCTACACCCCAAACTGGAAAAAAAATCTTTAATGATGATAAATAATTACATTTAGCTGCCTTTTTCTGGGAAAAATAGATATAGTAATTTTATAGCAGGGCATGAACATCTACGTACATTTTACACAGAACTGTAAAAAAAAGATTCCAATGAATGATATTGATACAATAAATAATAACTCACAGGGGTGCAGTACTCCACCACAGGATAACTCAGCTTGTGACCTCTGGCCGTGCGTCCCAGGAAGAAGCAACTCTGACAGACGTCATAGTTGAAGTGTTTCAGACTGCGGTACCTAGTAGGACACAAGCGTAGGGGCTTTCTCAACACGTCGTTTTGTTTCTCTTGCACATCACTCTATAAACATTTATTGCCCCATTTGTTATTTTAACCTTACCACGTTACCCTCAAAAGAATAGCATTGTGAGATTAATAAGATTAAGACGACATTTTTACTGTTCTGCTTGTTTTGTCCAACACAGCCTGCAGTGATAGTAAAACATACTGAACTGAAACACCCAGTGGTGTCTCAATTAACCGTTTCCAACGATGATTGTATTTGCCCTGAAACAGTGAGGTTCAGTCGAGCACCAGGGATTTAGCCTCTGGCCCATTGCATTGCAAGTGGGATGACCGATTTTTGACCCGACATAAGTCATCCTTGACTAACTTTACTAGCGTGACAACAGTTTGCATTACATTTTATTATCATTTCATAGAGACAGTGTTATTTACCATTGGTGCTTTCGAGAGGACATTTATTATACTTGGCAATGACGCCACAGACTGAGCCGTCCCAAGAATCTCAATGACGTTTGACATTTCTTTGAGGTTTATTTTGTTGGTTCTTTGTCTATAAATATGTAATACGAAGCTTAAAGACGCAAGAGCCTTCCCAGAGTAAATACCCTGGGCCCCGTTTAACTTCTCCAGGAGAGCTGCACAGGATGTTGGTGAAGAGAGTTTAATGCAGAAGACGGAACGGCTTGTTTGCAGATAAGGCCCACAATGCCACAGCGTCCAGTACCTGAAGCCTACAATGGGAAACCCCTTACAGATGTTGCACTTGGCCTGGTGCTTGGCGCTCTCGGCTGCAGCCACGCGATGCAGGACGGGCAGCCACACCATGGACTGGGGCTCCAGGCGCATCCACTTCACAAACTGCCTGGGCTCGATTTCCGGGCGGTTGTTCACCTGGGCGGAGGGACACGCACTGACACGCGTTGACTCTGAGTATGTCGCTCGTGTAAGGGAGCCGGGGGAGAAGCGCTATTCACATTTGAGCCATGCCGACTCCCATTTTAGCCCTTTTCCTATTTTTCTCGAGTGCAAAAACCTTATTAAGCCATTTTGAGGTCAAGCAGGGTACACAGGTACAGTTAACTGCACTAATAAATCTATTAGGGTAAATTAATATATTAGCAAAATAAAACAATGGTACATTTGACGAAATGTACCCCGACAGAGACAGAACTGACTGGAAACTTCGGTTGACTTTTTTTTAACCTATTTTTAATATGGCCATATTCCTGTGCTGTTTTTACTCTCTGTAGGACTCAACCACCACATGGGAGGCAGCCAAAGAGTCTCTGCTAAATAATATCACCCATCAATTATGAATAACTGTGTACAGTCAAGAAATGTGACCATTCAGTCCCCACTCAGATGGATTGGCTCCACACTGACTGTACACACATGCTGGAAACAGCTGCGAACACTGGGCTCCACGTTGCTCCCCCCGAAGGCCGCCACCTCTCCCAGCTGACGCGGGATCTGGATGACATCGGATAGCAACATTCCCAGCTTCCTCTGGTCACATGTCTTCGCTGGGGCTGCCACTTGCTGGAACAGATCTGTGGAGACACGCGAAGAATGATCACACCAGGTCTCCGCGTAACACAGCGAAGGCACGTCAACAGCCTCACCAGCACATAGTTATACAATCAATGGAAATAAATGCAGAAAACACATTTGGGAAGTTATGTAACGGAGAGAGAGAGAGAGAGAGAGAGAGAGAGAGAGAGAGAGAGAGAGAGAGAGAGAGAGAGAGAGAGAGAGAGAG
>JAOVYW010008428.1:0-10174 GCA_025775045.1 Hiodon tergisus
TTGACGTACTTCATCGTCTTCAGACACCTAGGGACGCTCGGATGGCCGGAGAAGACAATGCCTGTTGGAATTTTTTTCTTCTTTTCTTCTAATCTTATTATAAAATCTTCCATTAGAATCTGGGCCCAATCTGGGCCCAATCTGGGAAAGCTTTTTGGATCCCAGTCTTTCTCACTGCTTGGTCCATGTACCATTATTTTAGACCGCCACTGCACGGCCATCGTCTCTGTTGGCATAGCTTGAGATACCTGATTGGTTTTCGAGTAACTATCATAGAAACACAGCATTCTGAATATTGCATGGGAACAAGGAGATTAGAGATTTACTTCTCTGATTAGACCTGGGAGTCCATTCTACTCCAGGTACATTCATCCTCTTATTGCACATGGCACACGCTAAGTTGAACATTGGGTCAAGATGCCAAAAAACTGAGCTAGCTAAAATGTGCCCTGACTTTGATATTACATGTAAACAGCATTTCTTTGTTCATCAATTGTAATTTACTTCCTAGTTCAGAACTAGCACCCTCTCCAGAGGCATTTAAGTGCATTTATGATTTCCACTGCCAAGGCTTTTAGAAAAGCAGAGACCGGGTGGGTTGGTCAGTAGGGCAAGCTAGAACAAATACTTGTCTTTCAGATGTCCACGACTTAACTTGGTGCAAATCTGAAAAAGACAGTCTTGCTTTACCAAGCTGAAAATGCCACTAAACACAATATTAATGTGGACATCTTTCCCCCTTTTAACATGAATCACATTTTTAACACATCACATGAAACCTTCTCTCGTGACCCGTACAAATGTGCACCTTTGGAGGTTTCATTCCAATTAATTCAGCCCACAAACATTCATAAGTTGTAAAACTAAATGGAATAAGCCTTTAACGAAGGTTCAGATTGACTCTAAATCATGAAGTTCCCGAAGAGAACTTCCCGTTCTCCTGAAGGAGTCAGGGTGAGGGCAATTACTGCTGGAGGATAACGTTCCACTGAGCCCAGGCACTCTCTCCTCACAGACAGTTCCACAATCTGCCATATGGAGAGGGCAGGACCAATTTTATATTATCAGGGAAAGAAGGCAATCGGTATGAGGTAGAGAGAAGCACCTTTTCCATTCAATTAACAGGAAGAGAATGCTATCAGAGAGGGAGACGGGGAACATTTCAAAATTCATTGCATTCCACCGTAAAATTGCAATGAAGTTGCAGCTCTTTATTGTGTGAATTAGAATTTGCATTATGAAAAGTAACGTACACCAATCTCTCAAGATTTCCCCTGGGTCACTTTTGATTGACATATTTTGATTAAAGTATTTTGTCATTCTAACAGAAGACTTCTCTGATATGATTACAAAAAATATTTTGCAAAAAAACTGGAATAGTGAATAGCAGGAATGGGTTCCACCCCCCCACCCCCACCCCCATATTATTTACTTGATTGTATCCCTAAACCCAGCCATTTATTTAATTGCTTAGAAATTTACCTCAAGTTGATTCGGTAGTGTTATGGGCAAGACTTGTAATAATGAAAAAAATACTTTATTTTAAGTGTCCAGAAACAAACTCCTCTATTAAAACAACATATCAATATCATGGCTGGTTTTACCTCCAACAAGAACCTTGGAAAAGACAGTTTTGCTTCCGGAAAAACCCTGAGAGGACAGCTTTGCCTACAGACCAATACCAATGTCTAATGTAATGGTCTACTACTTACCTAGTGCCAGTAAACGGACCCTAATGGCCCGGTGATCCAGAAGGTTTGGAGGGACCAGAGCTGCAGTACAGACTGTATCATTAGTGCTGGTGTCCAAGAAGCGGCAGAGGTAAGGTTCTTCGCTTCACATCTCATTTCCACTGATGCCTGCACCCTAGATGTATCGGGTCCGAATGACAGGCAGAGTGACGAGGCCAGAATCCAGCACCCTCGCATGATATTTAAATGACCCTGATGACCTTAGGTTTAAGATTTTATAGATCCATTTTCCTCTCAGTCCTGACCTGAAGTTTCCCTGCTGATCAGGAATCTCCCCATAACTAGGCTTGATAGTAAGGATAGTGTTTTCTGGATGGAGAACTGTGTTGGCTTTGCACCAAAATGACACCACACATTCGGAAACAATAATCATTTGAATGATAAGCTCAATATGTAGCAAACATTTTGTGGTCATAAGAAAATTATTTCTACTTCTCGGACTAAATGCAGCGTTACCAAGTCAATTTAGATTGTTTTTAGCCATGATTGAATGTCATACAGTTAATTAATTCTGACTTTGAACACTACATCCTCTCATTAATTAGGGAGATGATTTAAACTGGTGAAAATATAGGAAACAAAAACAAACGAATATCCTGGGAATGCCTTTGTGGCGACTAAAGCTTGAGACTGAAACACTCGCCATCTGGATTTTTCCACAGCCAGCTATTTTTAGGTAAGACTCCAAATATGTTGAGTTACTTGGACACACCATTATGCTTTCATCTTTCATCTCGTTACTGTTTTCTACAAACGCACGGCTAGCACAGTTCCAGAAGTTATGACCTCCTCCCAGTCCGCAGACATTCGAAGCCGCGGCTAATTTTATTCAAGACATATCATGGCTGTTACAAGACTGAAAATGCCAAGCAATTCTAGACATAACTGGGCACCAAAACTTGACCACAGGTAAAACTAGAGTTGGTTGTTGTAATCAGCTAAAAAGGAATCAATGTCTATGTCTTGCACAAACACTGATTGCAGCCAACAATCAAAACTTTTCACTAAACGGAAAGGTGTAGTTTAATTTAGACAAATGTTAAGATTAAGTTGTGGACTTAAATTTTACCCCCAAAATGAAGTAATGTCATTAATTGTACCATTCAACCGGTATCAAACTATTTTGTTGAGTGGGTGTAAATGTAATTGTTTTAAATAAATTAAATACATGCTGTATATAAACATGCACACCACCATTATGAATCTGGAATAAGAAATATTGCGAAACTAGGTAAGCTCAATAACGTTAGCAAAAAGTAAAATGGCGAGTTTACCTAAATTTGAAACGAGGTTGTATACTACGTGTAGTGTTTTCCTTGTCACCACAAGGTCTTTAGCAAAATGGGGGACACTGAGTAGCCATCAAAACTACAAAACTGTCTTGCTGTTATGGCAATTTTTAGGGCCAAGGACTATCATTTCTGTTTTCCCAGAATTTAATAGAAAAAATTTGATGTCAGCCATTGTTGTACGTCCTTGATACAAGATTCTATCTAGGCAAAATGCTGGACCTTGCCTGGTTTCACAGACAGATAGAACTGATTGCTGTTTTTATAGCAGGGGAAATGAATCCCATGCTTACAAATCACCATGTGCTAACATGTATTACGTTGAAGAGCAGGGTACACCATACCTAACTTCAGGTAAATCTGAAGGCCATCGTTGATCTGCAGAAAGTGGAAACTGTATGTCAGGTGTGACTTGAACCTGCAGAGAGCACTCATTGATGCTGTTACCTTCTAAGAGCACGTTTAGCTGTTGAGCAACAGTTTCAAGTATTTTAGGTAGAAAAGGAAGGATTGATGTTGGTCTGAAATGCTTTAAAATTGTAGGGTCCAGGTTTGTTTGTTTTTAAATAGGTTTGACTACAGCAAATGCGATTTGCGAACAATAGCGATGTGTTAAATGATATCAAGCAATTGTGATCCTGCCCAGAAGCCTCTAGAATGTCACCATCGGAACGTGTGACAGATATGTATGTATAGCACAGACTTTTAAGCGACCAGATCCGGAGTGCAGTACTATATACACTGCAGCAAAACTACAACCCACATTTCCTTTAAAAACTCTTGGTTGTATCTTAGCTGTGGCATGGTTTGGTTTTCACTTGTCCCCTTAAGAGAAGGGTGACTGCAAATCAGTACAAAGTTGTTCTGAGCGATCACCTTTATCCCATTGTGTTGGATCTGTCTTAACTAATATCAGCAAATCACAACAAAAACATCCATAGGCGCACAGCAAGTAAATACGTGATCTCAAACATCACCATTGGTGAAAAGCAGAAAAAAATTGTAACAAAACAAAATGCATATCATATCATGGAAATAACCTAAGGTTGCTCTGGTCTCTTACACTCTGAGGACAAATCACAGCAAAACCTAACCAGGACTAGACACTTCAAGTGAATCACAAAACTGACTGACTAGACAAGACACATACTATATTTAACGGAGCTGACCAGCACCATACACACAGAGAAGGTGAAATTAACAAACACAATATTACACAAACACTGAAAACACATGTCCTAGAAACAACATTATATAAATTAACCAAAATCAGATATATGGATCTAATTTTGGTTTTTGTAAACAACATTCTGCTGTACTAAATCACAAAAGTACAGAAACTATGTCCGGCCTAAACCATGGGCGTCACACCCATGGTGAAACATTTCTATCCTGACGGGAGTTATCGTATGACACTGCCCCCATCCACAGTGCACGAGGGGTCGTGAATGGCTTGATGAGTGTGAAAATGACATGAATCATGTGCTACGGCCCTCGCAGTCTCCAGATCTCAACCCAGTAGAACACCTATGGGAGATTTTGGACAGCGCTCTCCATAGCCGTCATCAAAACACCAAATGAGGGAGTATCTTTTGGAAGAACGCTGTTCCATCTCTCCAATAGAGATCCAATAGAGTTCTGGAGACTTGTGGAATCTATACCAAGGCGCACTGAAGCTGTTCTGGCAGCTCGTGGTGGTCCAAAATTTTACTGAGACACTTCATGTTGGTTTTTCCTTTAATTTGTCACCCATCTTTATACACACACACACAAGTCTAAGTAACCGGCACACTCAGGTTTGACCTACAAATCTAAAATAGGCTCTAACGCGTTCCATCCCACACCAAATATCAGAGCGCTTTTCAAATAACATAGCCAATGATTACAAGATTACAAGAATCATTTACCAGCACTGAATCCAGCAGCTGAGGGTAGATTTGGTCCCAGATTACACCTGCTAGAAGGGCCAATGAAATTTGGCAGCAATGAATCAGCTGGTTTTCTTTTGAGTTCTTTTTCCTTTTGGAACGAAAGCATCTTTGCCTCCCTCATTGTCCTTGACCAATCCTTTGGGTGGAACTGATCACATTTAATGCCCTTTAGCCACCTTGGGTGTTGTTGACCAAATTCTGAAGCTGTTTATTGAACTACTTATTATCCAATATATACTATGTGTTTACAATCAAGGTATCAAGTTATTTCGATATCCTCTGAGGTCAGGGAATAATATTACACTGTCCCCCCCGATTGGTGCCGGGTTTTCTGGTTTCTTGATTCCCTCTGGAAAATAGTGTTAAGCACTTGGTCAATTTTTAAAATATAACAAAGAAAATGACATTAATTGGTTTTCAAGAGGCTGCTGCATCGTGCCATATCGAGAGTTAAGGCAGTTTAAAGTATTGGCTGGCACACTGTACATTCAAATGTCCTAGTCTAAATTTGCCAAGAGAATGTAGTAATTACGCATCTCACGGCAGAGAATGAAACGGTTGGTAGCCCGACTAGGAACAGAGGTCCTAGCCTCGGGTTTTAGAGTTGGGGGAAAAAATTAAAGAATTGCCTTAAATCAGATATGACAATTTGACAACTAAAATACCAAAACCAAAAAAATTCTCATAATATTCATTATTCACGCAGTAAATAATGAGGCCACACAGCTCTGATCGTAATGGTTTATGAAAAGGGGTGTCCAACTGACAATAGCTGGGATTTTTACATCAAATGCATATTACTGATATGAACTCTGAAGTTTCCCCATCTAATTATTGCAGATCAGAATTCTCCCCAAGGATCTGTAGCTCACCTCATGCACAAGAACAAAAGCTAGTGTCGCCTGACAGAACGGCCATTTCACAACAGTGCCACCCAGTGGTAGGAAGTTCGTCATCGTTCCCTTTTTTGCACGATAAGACATACAATTGAGGGTACTTAATATTTAGAACGATCTTTCTGGTAAATTACATTGTGTGGTAATTGGTAAATATACATACACATGGACTTGTAAAATATTTTTACCTTAATGATGGTTCTTAAAATGTTCCACGAGAAAAATGGCATTTTGTGGTTGTCCAGTACAGCACTTACGGCTCTATAGGATTAGCATTAGCCTGAATGCTACGGACAGAAGCCCAAAGCCTATAGCAGACCCTGCGCCCAGGGCCGTTACAAAACAAAGTTTGCTCTTCTGATGTTCAGTAATATAGATATGAAGAACTCGGATGTGGTTGCTTGAAGTCATAGCACCCCATTTGTTTTCTGCGTTAGCTAAAGACTTTGACACTCCCCGCCTCGACAACATGATCGTATTCTCGTACACATTACTCTCGTTCAAACGCTTTTTTGTGTCATTGAGCATGCCTTTAGAGAAGCGATTTAGCCAAGTATCTCATTTTAACACTAGAGGACCTCGTCTTAATGTTATTGTCATGCTGATAAAAAGGGTTTTAACAGAATCAAGTCATAGGCATTACACATTAGTCCTATTGTTCAATACTGCACTGTTCTCTGATGGGACAGGTTGGTGAGTTCACTTTAATCTCTGTGATTTTTTTTTCTCTCCCCTCAGACAGCAAATGCTGTCACGAATTGTACGATTAGAAAAGAGAGATGTGAAGTAGGATACAGTCCACTAAACCCACACACACATGCACGCAGACACGCACACTCACACACAGACACAGACGACAAAGCGGACGAGTGCTGGTTTGTAGCTGTAGACTGCAGCAGTGTAAATGATCGATACAGGGTGTATGCGTTGGAGGGGTCCATTGTGCACTGAGAGGGGTCCATGGCAACATCCACCACTTTTGACCCCGTGCGTGCCGCCAGTTAGGGGAGAGGATGGAGGGTTGCACTGTCCACGAGAGTTCCGTCGCATCAGCGGTCACCCTCACACGTCCGTCATCTCGTCCTCCAGCTCGTCCCCCTCTCCCTCAGCCTCTTCGTCCTCCTCCTCTTCCTCCTCCGAAGTCGCATCCGGGTCATCAGCCTGGGAGATGCACTTGGGACAGGAACAGGTGAACAGATAGTTCTCCCTGTGGTGGAATCAATGGGAGCACACAGACAAGTCACGTTAAAGGCCATAGACTACCCTTATCTGCGACTGCTGAAGAAAAAGCAATTAACAATTCATTAACTCTCCACATAATACAGCTGCAATAATGGCTGCAGGTCTTGTACCTCAGGATCTTTTGGCGGCTGTGACGACTTCGGTCTCGCTGACAGCAGTCCAGGTAGCTGATGCAGATTTCCTGGAGAAGTTCATAACTTTACGTTGTACCACAAAGCCTTATGGTTTTACAGTTTACAACAATTTAGCAGCTTTTAACCAAAGCCAATTACACAGCTTACAATTTCTACTTGTATCCACTTACACAGCTGGATATTTTACTGAAGGTCAAGTACCTTGCTTAAGGGTACAACAGCTGGGGTGGGACTTGAACCAGCAACCTTTCAGTTACAAGCCTATCACCTTAACCACCCCAATTCCCTGCTCGGTTGTTAACTGCCAGTGCCAAAGCCTCCCCACCCCATAAGGCTAGAAAAGCCACAGGAACAAACAGGGAGATTTTCCATTAAGATTCAGCCATTTCAACGCACAGTATCCAGTAACCCTCCACAACACCCAACACACACACACACACACATCTCTGACCTCTCCAGGGCTGATGTCACAAAGCGCAGTGAGGTGAAGCAGGAAGTTGCTGTCCGGGAAGGATGCCTCAGCGTTGGGGAGGCAGCTGTGGTTGCCTAGGCACCAGAAACACAACGACCGAATAAAGCACTTGATAATGTATACAACAGTGGTAAACTTATGTTCGTGAAATTCACTTGACGTTTGCCTCTCCTTGAGAGTTTGTCAGGCAATTGGGGACGCTGCTGCGGGCAGGACTTATAAGATGGGTCTGTTTGAGGGTGTAATGGTTCCGTTAACCTGATATGTAGTTATCCGATACACAGAGAAGCTGGGGTTTCTGACCCTCCATTACGAAACAAATACAATACTTATTGTAAATGAGCATAGTTCTACACCTTCCCTTGAGCAAAAATGATATTATATAGTAATGTTGAGCACATTAGTGGATACTTCACACACATCTTAAACATTTTACCTCAGAGAGTCAGCTATTTATAAAAGCTGGAAAGGTCAGAAGACCAGGGACTGAATGAGATATCTAGCTAGCATAAATGCTTTCTTAATGAGACCTTTCCTTCAGAAGCATCACACAGTATAATGATTAAAAGAGATTTGTTTTAGCATAAATGGAACAACGGTTCCCAACATTTAACAAAAATTTGATGCGAGTAGTGAGTAGTTTAGGCCCCCAGAGTTTAGGTCTGAGCTTCAGAACGGAAAAATCAGACTTCCTCAGATAGACGTCTGGTCTGAGGTTGAAAAGAGAAAATAAACACTGAAAGTTGCAGGCGCAGGGGCGGGTATAAACACTGTCTGTAGGACTAACTCTAAGGACTAGAAATAAAAGCAAACCCAAATAATTTCGACGACAGTGAAGGCCCAGCGATTGATATGACATACTACTTCCTGTGACAATGACACTCACAAGAGCTCTGGAGCAGGAAGAGGCCAGAGCCTTCGCAGTTCAGGAAGTCTCCGGTCTCTGTGAAGAGAAAAGCCGGCATGGTCAGGAAGACATCTTCATGTAACACAGATGTTGGATGGCTGAAGAGGAGTAGGACCTACAATGGTGCACAGCATCACCTTGTGGTCAACTCTCTTCGTTACACTGAAGTGTATACCATCGCCTCTACCTCTCAGATAAATCCCCAAAAATATAAATCCCCTTGTGTACACTAATCTAAATCTCCACTATCCTGTCCATTTCTTTCCTGTCCCAAATTCTTTCACAGCTATCTAGTCTGGTCTTATCTAGTCATATATGTACTTAAAGTTTGTATAAATGTTCTGCCTAACAAGCCTTGTCCCGCCATCAGGTACCAGAGTCAATTGTAACGTTCACAAATGCTCCAGACATAACGTAACTGAAACTCTATAGTTTTGTTAAAGCCTGACACTATAAGAAAAAAAACCTGTTTCTTTCCACTGTCTCAGTGGGACGTCAGTCCACTGGAGACCGAAAATCCTGAACTGCACTTCGAACATAGGCCTTAACCTAGGTATGGGAAATGCTGCATTAATGACTGAGGTTCGCTGGGACCGCAGAGTGAGTGCCCAGGCAATTTAATACACAATTGTACAGGAAACCTTTTTGATGTGCTGTAGAAAGTAGAATTGAAAGTAGTTTTATGGCCTTGGAGGACTTCCAAGGGTTTTTACCATGAGAGACGGAGAGGGTGGCATGTGGACATAAGATCTTTAAGGAGGCAAAATCTTTCCATGCTGGTCTTCCCTCATTGGTCAAGTCTCAGCTGACCTTAAAAGTGTCGATCCGCTGCATCTCGCCACACGCACGCATGCGTTTACATGTAGCCATTCTCGTCGAGGCGACAATGTTGCAAAACATTCAATTCTCACATTTTCCCTCCCATTGCTTGCCAGTTGCTGACCATATTTCTCTTCCCGTCCCGTCTCGCACGATGAAAAGAGAGAGCATCGCTGGCTGTAATCTCCGTCAGCAGCAAGCCACCTGTGGTGCGCTGAAGGCTATCCCTCCAGCGATCCACAAAGGGCTGACTCCGCGGAGATAAACTCGGCTGTTTATTGAACCAATTTATTATCCAATATATCCTGAGTTTACACCATCAAGCTGTTTTCTCTTGACTGCCTCTAGGGTTTTCCCCTGACGGGTTTTGGGTTTTATCCATTTATTTTTTTATTCCCGCTGCACTCTATTCAGCGCTGTGAGACAACTCGATTATAAAAACGTTCTATGATTGACTGATTATTTACTCAACGCACATCTCGAGCAACGTTTTGGCTCTCGCCGTCTTCAGACTCATGAGGAAAGGTACCATCTTCTATGTCATCCGCATGTGGTGCCAATTGGTTGATTTGTTCGGACTCATAGGAGTTACTCAAACATCATTAGACTAACCAACTTATAAATACAAATATATCAGCAGGCAACAGGAAGGAAGTTGCTGAGTGATGAAGCTCTTATGCCCAAGCTGCAAAAACTTCAAAATGGGAATAAGACAGTTTTGGAAGGGTACTTA
>JAOVYW010008430.1:0-10172 GCA_025775045.1 Hiodon tergisus
AAATACCTGTATCACTAATAAACTGTTTAATAACTTAGCTAGAAACTACTGTACTGTAAAGTGCATTTTATTTGTCACCACTCAGAACAAAACAATGGCAACACCCATCCTCACCGGAGCACGCTGGGCACCGGGACATGATGAAGACAGTCGGGTCGACAGGTGTGAAAAACAAAGGAACGCTCCCATGTGGCCCTCCCCCCTAGTGGCCACTGATGAGAACAGCTGTCGCGGCCACAGGCAGAGAGAACAGAAATAACGTCCCGGCCAAAGGCAGAGAGAACCGAACAGAACCTGAGAAATAACGGCCCGGCCACAGGCAGAGAGAACAGAACAGAACCGAACCTGAGAAATAACGGTCCGGCCACAGGCAGAGAGAACAGAACAGAACCGAACCTGAGAAATAACGGCCCGGCCACAGGCAGAGAGAACAGAACAGAACCTGAGAAATAACGGCCCGGCCACAGGCAGAGAGAACAGAACAGAACCGAACCTGAGAAATAACGGTCCGGCCACAGGCAGAGAGAACAGAACAGAACCTGATAAATAACGGCCCGGCCACAGGCAGAGAGAACAGAACCGAACCTGAGAAATAACGGCCCGGCCACAGCGTTATGTTGCCGTCTCCGCGGATCGTTTGCCGCTTCATCTCGTCCCCCGAGGGGTATAAAATTGCTATCCTGCTGTTCACGGGAACCCTTAGCCAAAGCCCACATCACCCAACCCCCTGGCCCTTATTCGATTGGGGAGGTAAGCCGATATTCTGTTTTTCTCACAGGGGGGAAACACTAATGGTTCAACACCGGCACAGCCAGCGGCCGCATGTCCGTCCTAAACCAACAAAAGGACCACCGGCAGCAAGAAAGACCTAAATATCTACATTTCAGGTCTAGATGTTGTCTTGTTTCTGCATCTCGCAGCATTCTGTGAATCTCCGCCGCCCCCACGCTTCTCCTGGCTGGTTTTTAGCCCGACAGGCTCCTGTTGTCGCACGAAACTGTGTTCAAAGCTGACGAACGAGACCAAAACTGAATCGGAGCGATTGTGGTGCACTCACACACCCAACTTAATCAGCATGCCTCTATTTTAATTAATAAAGGCGGTCAGCATGGCAGAAATCAATAATGTAAATCGCTAGCCACCGTGTGGAAATTTATGGTTGTAATTATAAATGATGAAAATGGTTACCGAGGTTCATTTTAATTGGATGAACTTCAATAAGATGGCAACGACTGTCATAACAGCCTTGTCCCAAGTCTAAAAACTCGATCTGGATTTCTGAAGACAGAAGAGCTTTATAAAAGGGTGAAAACACTGAGAAATCTAACTGTTAGAGGACAGAAAGTTCAGACTACAATTCATGCCCTTAGGCTCACACACGCGCACATGCAAACGCAAACACGCAAACACACACAACGTCTGTCGCAAAGTGGCGACTTGTTGCATATACAATGTTTACACGCACGGAGACTAACACTGAACTTTCTTACACAAATTAATCATTTTAACCCGCTACTGAAACTTTGCTCTGTAATATTCTGATGCGTTTTAAGAAACGCACGCTGTAAAAATTGTACATGCTACAAGTCGGCACTTTGTGCCATAGGCGTCGTCCTCCAACAAAGATTACTTTGATAAACCACCACGAAGAAACTGATCTGCTAACCATGCAACAGTAGCCATCAGCAATACATTAGCCATCACAGCCTAGCTGTTCCTTTTCTGATGCAAAAAAACAAACCGTGTGTGTGAGAGCACCGCTTACAGTCCCCAGACAAAATAAGAGATGAAAGGGCCTTGTCATCAGTAAGTGATAAACCTAAATTTAATATCCCTGCATTGATTTACAGAGAAACATCTTATAGAACAAGCCAGTGCTGCTGCTTACCACTATTCTCTATGCAGTACCGTTACATGTTACGCTATTTCATGCGCTCATGCTTAGCACAGTTTTCCAGAGCAAAGTTTACAGCGTACAGACTACACTTCAACTACACTTCAACATCCAACATTAAACGCCATTCAACATGAATTTATAAATTATTCTCAAGCTACATTCTAATGAAATTCCTACTGTAAACCCAGGTTTTACTCGTAAAAACGTTGAAGATTAAGGGAACAATGCCTTTTCTTATACAGGGAGTTGATATCTTATAGGGGTCTGGGTGATACTTTTGTCCATCTAAAAGTTTTATTGTTAGAAATTTAAGAAAAATTGAAAACTATTTTGATTATTCCAAATAAAAAGAAGAAAACTGCCCCCTACAGGCTGGGAGGTCACTGGGGCAACAGCACTGGAGCCCTCTTGCGCAAATTGGTTCATTAACAGAGCAGAAACACTGATGTTAGCAAATCAGACTCCTGTTCTGCCCTATTAGCGTTGCGCCGGCGAATCCAAAACGTTTCAATCGAGCCAGTCCCGGGAGATGAGCGCGTCCAATCAGAGACGAGCAAGACCAACAGGCTCTAACTCATAACTAAGCCACTTGTGGGTCAGCTGGAAGGCTTCCAACTCTGCCAGTCCCACACTCAGCAGACAGGGGTGCTTTTCAGATGGAAATCACATGGTTCAGGAACAGCAGCCACCACCCGCTTTCTGAAACAAATTGTTTTCTTCGTCAATAAGTTGCGATTCTCCGCTGAGACACCATATTAGTCAAACAGCCCCCCTCCCTTTTACAATGCTGTACATTTTTTTAAAAAAACCGTAGAGAGAAGCTGAAGTAGAGAAAGCAATGTCATCTTTTCAACACACGGCGAACACAGGCGTTTTCCAAAGGACCCAAAGCCGCCAGGGCCCCTGCGCTGCGCCTGAGCACATGGCCCCGAAAGGGGGCGTGGCAGACGGCACCCCAACCGACAAACAACTGCCTGTCCTGTCCAGCCTCAACCACCACAAAACAGCGGAGTGGCTAAGCTCTCAGGGTACGCGCTGCCAGACAGGCTGTACTAGGAATGCAGATTGCATCAGCTCACCTTTTAGTTCCAGGGCAGCACTGTTTAAATGTCAGCAGGGTGGCAGCAAAGTTAAGAAACAACCACAGCAGCAACAACAGTTTCTTTGTGTAGTTGAACTGGCACAGAAAATATACTGCACTGGGTTTGCAATTTTCTGCAAAAATGCCAGCTATATATATATATATATATATATAAATATATACACAAAAATGTAAGACTGGTCTCAAAAACAGCCGAAAGACCAAAGCAGCACAAGTACCTGGCTCAGTCTTGTTAGGAGCCGTTTGTCCCAGGGTTCCCTAACAAGCGACGTGCTCTTTTCTTCCACAGAAATCAGCTTAATTTCCTCTGCTAGCAATTAGCCTTCCAAGGGCTATTTATCATGCTACGTGGGCTCCGTTTCCATGCGTCTAGCTTGCTAATTCCTGTAACAATCGGTCATTTCCTACATTAGGAGGGGGGTAAATAAATAAAGAAATAAATAAATAAAACACAAGAAGCACGCCTAGAAAGATAATCCACAGCAGTTTATAACCGGTTGAAGTCGAAAGCTTTCAGATAAACTGCGCCAACGGAGCGCAGCGTGTTTTTCTGCAGCAAACACGTACAGGAAAAAAACCACTTCCATTTGAGGTGCCACTGGGATAGTAGTCATTAAATTTTGCTGTCTCTCCGTGTATTGCGGTTTTTTTGGGACCGAAAAACTGGGTCAAATGGCTCTTTTTTTTTTTTTTTTAACTAACGACACTCCTGGGTGTCAAACTTCTTGCAAGAAGAGCAGCCGCTTCAGGTCTAAACGTGCAATTCCCGAGTATAAAAACACAGATGCTTGTGAGCCACAGAATAATGTGCAAACCATGCAGCTTTCTGATTGGACCAGGCAAACAGAGTGTTTTCGTGTCCAACCGGAAAAACGTTACCATGTTAACAGCAAACCCCGGACGCTGATCCCACGAGCGCTGCCCTACCTGGCGTGGGGGACATCGATGCTCGAGGAGACCACCTTGCGCTTCTGCTCCAGGAGGCTGACAGAGCGGGCGTGCTCCTTCTCCGGTTCCGGCGCCGGCGCCCGGCCCGTCCGCTTCCCGTCCGGCCTGCGCTGGTCCTCGGCCGGCTCCAGCCCGGACACGCCGACCTCCGCCTTCTGGGGCTCCGTCGGCTGGCCGTTGCAGTTGCTGGGCTGCGGGAGGAAGCACAGGCAGGGTTCCGGGTTAACCAGCGTGATGGGCGTCGTCTACATGCCACACCGTCTTTCCCGTAACTGTGAGAATCGCTCAGGGCCTGCGCCAGGCTGTGGTCAGCCTTAGCACCAGTCAGACCCCCGTCTAAGCTCTGTAACAAATTGCTGGAGCTATTGAGATGTTTTTCTCCTTTTACTTTCTGTGCACGTGGAGCAGTGGCCTGCCAAAAACATTCTTAAGCACTGAGCCACAATACCTGCTTTGGCAGCACACGGCCTTGTTTTCACCAACAGGACTTTGACATGCAGGTTGTTGTGGAAAAGGGGAAAAGGAGACGATTTAAAATTACATGTATTTTAAAAGTAATTGACACATTACAGTAATAATAAACCATCGCTATATAGCTATATATACACACACACACACAATACTTTACCACTGGTTTGTGCGTTTTCCATTAGCCAAAGCCTAACCCGGCAGAACACAGGGCATTAGGCAGAGAACGCCCAGGGTGGGTCACCAGTCCATGGAAGACATTCTACGATAAATTTTATACTCAGTTTGAAAAATCTGCTGCGTGAGCATTGAAAATAAAGGCTAGACGTGGTTCCGGATTTCAGTTTCACAACCACAACCATTTCAAATGAATATCCAGGTGGTACACAACATGTATACAGTGAAAGCTGCAGAAAAAGCAAAAACTAAAAGAACCGCGGCCTGAAAGTGGCTCAAATCAGAACCTTTGGTGCAAGGCGTTTGGACGGGTAGAACAGATCTGCGAAAGTGCCAGTGGTCGAAATGCCGCCCCCATCCCCCGATGCCAAACAAAAACGAGTGCGATCACAACAGTTGTGCCTGTTTAAATAAACAACAGGACTGTGGGCAGGTGGCGCTCTGTGAAATACGCTGGCCGGAAATGAGTCACGTTAAAACAGTGATATCGCTCGTAAAACATTAGAACGTCTGATGAGTCTTTGAACACTTTGTCACAGCTCAGTACCTCCTGATGGGTCACTCCCTCTAGGTGGCCATCTGGTCAGCAGGGTGTTGCTCAGCATGCAGTTCAGAGAACTGTACTGAAGAGAGACCACTCTTCCCCTTCTGCGTTTTTCATCCTTTGTTTAAAGACCAGGCGATACAACCCAAAACCCACTGACCAGTGGGGGTGCGGCCACGCGGTTACACGTCCCTGACAAGGGAGGTCTCAGCACTGCAGGGGTGTTGCACGGTGGAGGCATTTTGGATGAGAAATCTAATGAAAATTTTATCAAAGCTAGAATCAACAAATCAGAATCAGCTTCATTTAGACCGCTCGTGTGCGTTGGCCATTTTCTCTGCACTGCGGACAAACAGCTGTATGGTAATCCAGGCATGTAGTAAAACTTTGCTGCACCGCTGACACAAAGCTCACGGCCCCCCCCCCCACGCAACCCTGGCAACAGGACTGCACAACAGACCCATCCCTCCCTCCCACGCCAGAGAGCCAAGCAGCAGAAACACACTTGAAATCCATCACCACAAACCTCACTTCTTAATCCACGGTGCGCCACAGTCCGAGGGGCGGGGTCACGATCGCGGAAACCCCCAAGCATCAGCACAGAAGTGGAAGCATCAGGCTGCTATCCCCGACTAACACTATTTGCATTGTGCACAAAATCACTGAGGATCGCTTAAATGTTAACTTTGGAAAAGTAAAACAAATATAACTAAGTGAATGAAATCCCTTTTAGCTATATGCAAGCATTAACCAGACTGAAGAAAATAAAACCTAGAAGGGAACCAAAAAAACTAAAACTAAATAAAAAAAACACACATGAATTTAACCCCAATGACTCAAGTTTAGATATGTCTGCAAAAAAAAAAACCCGTACCCCACCTGCCAGTTTCATATCAGCCATAAATAATTGGTGTTTATGCAAACGAGTAGCTCATCGAGCTCAACTAGCCACACAGTTTATGAAACGTGAGTAAATTTGCATATTAACTCAATTTGCATATTAACTCAATAACTCAACTTAGGGAATTAGAAATACAGTTCGCAGTGTGGAGGGAATTATTTTTATTCAATTACCAACTCATTTTATGCCCCCCCCCCCCCCCGAAATTGGAATCACCAATTGAGCTCGATGCAATGAAACCTACTGCCACACCTTGGGAGAGTGAGGAATTACGGCTTGTTTCCTCCAATTCCAGTCGCCTTTGGGCCACTCTCCAGGGTACACGGCAGGCACACAAGAGGTTCAGCGCATCCCTAGGAGCGGCACTGCAAGTCTGCGGGGGCCTTAGAAGTGGACAGGAGACTGAGATCAGCGACGGGCCGGCCCTGCTCTGCAGGTCACAAGTGGTGAAACGACGCGACCCGTGTTCGAACCTGCGGACTTCTGCTCATCGGGCTTCGTCTGCGTTCGGGTGAGCACCCACAGAGGCGGAACACGCCTCCAACTCGGTGGACCCCAAAAAGGATTCAAACACCGTACAGATTTACTGACAGATTTAGAGCTGCCGAAAGTCTAAAACTTTGGCAAAAACTGTTTATTTTTATTTGCGACTGCAGGTGGCATAGTGGTTAAAGTCCGAAACATTGCAGGTTTTTGTCCGAGGAGCACACTTTGGTGCCTATGGTAGAACGAAAACTACAACCATTCCAGGCCTGCAGAATTTAAAAGGTTTAAACATGGATATAAATTCAAGTCACCTTGAGTTGATTACTTTTTTCCACAGTACCAAACTAAGAACAGATGGTCATTGTCCAAAAAAAGAATACCCATGGTGATTTAGACTTTACCCTCCGCATCATAAGAACTTATAGCTTGGTTACGCTCAGGCTTGGATGATTTTTGACACAGACTTAGCCTCATCTTCCTTTAAATTTGTAATTAGCATTAATGACTAATTAAAGGGAAAGACAGACTGCGTAAAACATTTGTAAATCATGAAATTCAAATTTTCACACTCTCTAAACAATCACCCATTGTCTTTCCACTGTATTGTTTTCAGTAGATTGGTGCCCCCCCCACCCCCACCCCCTTTTATTTATTTTTTACTAAAATATATATTTTGACCAGTAAGGCACGTGCTTAATATAAAAGTCAAAATCCACCAAGGTTAATTACCCAACGGCGTATCTGCCGAAGTGATCGGGGCCTTCAGAAGCAGAAGCCCATCTCAGTGTGTCACGGGAATGCATGCAGTGTTACAGTAAAGTCCAGACGGTCATGGAAAAGTCTGCTTCATCCCCTGTTAGATTAAAAGTAATTTTCCAGAGTCTATCAAAAACTGTACAAGTCCCCACCCAGGCGCCGTACCCTTGAGCAAGGTACTTAACCTGAATTGCTTCAGTAAATATTTAGCTGTATGAGAGGATCAATGTAGAAATCACAAGCAGTTTAACTCACTTTGGGCAAAAGCTGAGCTACTAAACTGTAAATTGCAAGTAACTACCACTACATTGTCAGGCGTCCGAGATCAACCCATTATAGAGAACTAGCGTTCCGAAAGTCAACAAGTGACAATGCCCGGGCTGAAAAGGGGCTCGCTCGGCATTCTGGGCAATCTGCCCAGAGCCACGCATTCTTACAACGTGTCAATCCGAGAGAGCGATTCCACCGCTCTGGGCCGCTCCCCACCCCCCTCTGAACTTCTGAACGGAATCTCATGGTGGCTTGTTTTGAACGTGCCTGGAAGCATCAGAACAGGCGGTACACATTTTGAGACCTCCCTCCTCTTTGTGCTCCGTTCGACTTTGGCTCTGGCATCAGCAGCCACGTCTCACTGTCCTGATAAGTCTTTCTCTCTCGATTTGGACGTAAATGTCAAGTTTCAGCAATGCCATGCATTACATTGAACCTAACTGTAGGCCTAACAGTTACACATTTGCATGGATGTGATGTTTGAAACCATTTGCAAAGTATTAAACTATATTGAATAGAAACAACAAATTAAAATGTATTAATTTCATGTGATACTTGACATTCAAAAATACTCAACACCATTTGGGTTCCTCATTTCCACAGCTTAGGTGGCGAAAGAAGATTTTTTTGAGGACAAACTGAGGACAAAACACAATTCTCAGGGCTTTCTGTATAAACTCAGTTTTATATATTGAAAAAGTAGCATTAACTGTCAGAGAGAGAAAACATATTTCATTAAGGAAGGTTTTTTTAAAAAATAAATGACATCCTTTGACTTCAATATAAAGGATTTTTTTTAATTCCTATGCCAATTAAAATTCCGTGGTTATAGCCTTTTACATAATGCAATTACCAAGAAACGCGATTATTTGTTTTCTAGTAAGTGTTGATCAACAACAAAGATCGTTAGAGACACGGCAGCGACAAACGCGGCACCCCCGCTGTTGCACAAACCGGGAACGACATTACTGCATGATCATAAAAACAAAACCATACAATACAAAACAAAACAAACCAGGCGCCGTGTTAATGTGAGATGGAAGCGGTTCCCAGTGTCTACCGGCTCCAATGAGACCAATAGATCGTATACCAACCAAACTGTGAGATGACTTTGGGTAGATGCAAAGAAAAACAGATCTGCAAATCTACTATAACGCACTCCAAGATGCTGCAGAGCGTGTTTGTTTGTCGGTTACCCACCCCCTTACTAGGTCATTTAAACAGCGCGCAGCATAGCGCGTGCTTAATCACTTCAAACCGAAACAGAACAGGCGCCTATTAATGGACAACGTTAAGCGTTATTTGCTTTTACTATTATGAAAATGAAATATGTACGATAAAAGCATGCACGTCCGTGCACAAGGGTGGTCATTGTTTGAAAATACAACGTCCCTACCTGCAGCCTGATATGTACGGCTGAGCACCAAAACACGACCTAACGCTGAACATCATATTGCAAAAAAAGGACGGATATACAGACCTTCAGGCTCGACTTCATCGGTCCTTTCGCAGTCATTTGCGAGGTGCCCAAGGCTATCTCCTCCTCGGAGTACTCTCTCAAGCTGCCGTCTTGCATCAGCACCGTGTACACATTTCGACGATGTCCAGTCAACGCATCCCTGCTTTCTAGTTTGACAGCCTGGACTACCCCACTCAACGGCAGCCCGTCCCCTGTCTGGCTAGGCGCGTATACGCGGCTACCAAGGATGGAACGTTTCACCAAACGCCTCGAATGCATAACGTTTTCCTAAAATGTGGAGCGTTAGCCAACCAGCTATTTAGCTAGTTAACTAACCATTCAATGCTCTTAATTTTAATATAATTCCACCTGTACGAATAAATGAAAAATATCACTGAAAAACTGGACTACAGTCTAAAAGCGCTACATTAAGGTTTGTATGCGATGACATATGTAACTAATTAGCCTAAAAACAATAGATTTAAGTTCACAAAATGTTGTTGCGGCGAAACCAACCGGCTAGCAATTTCCGAACAACAAATAAAACCGTCTTCCGACCGCATGCAAACCAGAAGTCCAGTGTGTCGACCCCTACACCCGAGCAGTTGCCGATCTTTCTTCGTACGACTTGTTTGTTTTTCTAGCCTTTCCCTTAAGCTCGCTAGTGCAAGAAAAAACACGGCACGGATCTTTCTATATTCCGGACGGAAATAGTCATCCTGGCACCTAATCGCCCTGAGTTAAATATGCAGACTAAACTATGGAATAATTAAAACGAGTCTTTAAAATGTGTGTATTCTGATATTCAGCAAACGTGGGTAAGAAACGAGATACAACGAAGAATTAGATTCAATGCCTTTGGCGCTGGACTCCAGATTCGGCGTGTTCAAATCCGTTTCGCCGTGGCCTCTTCCAAGTCGGTGCCTCTACCGGCGGAATGCTGCATGTAAACATGTGCGGTCTCCCGACGACTGAGAATTCCGATTGGCCGACGAAGCACACGCCTCCAACATTTCACTCTTCGTTCGGACGGATGAGGTATTGGTTTCCCTTCTCTTAGCGGTGATAGAAGATGGAAGAACTACTCCATTCAAAACAATGACGCAATGATAGAGAGAAAGGATAGCTGCGAAGGGGGGGGGGGGGGGGGGGGCGGGAAAAAAA